>DWAJ01001318.1:0-23254 GCA_018238005.1 Eurema mandarina | reverse complement strand
TGACCATAGTTTAATAGACGTACCTACCATAGATTAAAAGAAAGTTTTTTTTTATAAATACAGATAAATAATGATGAACCTGATCTCAATGTGGACCTGGCCAGATCGTTTCTGCGTGAAGGTAAGGTCGGTATAGTCTGACCACACGGAGAAGGCTTTGGCAAGCTCAGCGTCGACTTCAGCGCGATTCAATTTTGATGGGTATTTCGAGATCTTGTATGTTAAATTTTTCACGCGCCATCTTGAACCTAAAAAATAATAAATATTAATTTGGTATACATAACTGCAAAAAATTCTGTCTATGTCTATAGACAAGTATGTAAAGTTTTACAAATAATACAGTTGCTTTCATGGTTTGCTTTCACCAATGCAATTAACTAACTGAAGGAATGAGAAATCTTTAATTAAAATATTATAAGAAAAAACTTACCCTGGAGGGCATATCGTTTCGCTCGACTTTCACCAAAACCAACTTTATCACGAACACCGCACCTCGGCAGTGACATTACGCTAATTGTCTCCTCATCTAATTCACCTGTAAATCAGAAGCATAAACATTTAATATAGTATACGTTGAATTAATGAAACAGATGTGACTGCCATTAACTATTTTAAATGATCAGCTGTGTGCGATGTGCAGGAAGTAATTACGCAGTCACATCAACAAAAACCACAAGAGGAAAAACTAACAGGAACAACGCTAGAGGTGGACGAGTCAATCGCTATTATTAGAAATACATTTTATTTCATGTTTTGATCAAACTACATCTATACTCTATACTAATATATAAAGCTCAAGGGTTTGTTTGTTTGAACGCGCTAATCTCAGAAACTACTGGATCGAATTGAAAAATTCTTTTTTTATTGAATAGACAATTTATGGAGGAAGGCTTTAGGCTACATAACATTACGCTGCGACTAATAGGAGCGAAGAAATAATGGCAAAAGAGATCGACGGGGACGAAGTCGCCAGCAACGGCTAGTATCAAATAAATTGAACAGTATTTATAAATCCGCTTTTAAGCTGTCAGACCAATTGTTCTGAATTTATATTAAGAATTCTTTAAAAGACTGTGGGTAGATATAGAAAATTAATCTGTATATATAATTGAATTTTATTAAACTAGTATCTCCGTTAAAATTATTTTTTTTTTGTCAAATTAGATTTAACTATTAGATTGTTCTTAGAACAATGTATCTACATATTAAAATGCAATATGTAACTCTTTACAAAACACGTACAGAGACATGGATTTAAAAGTTCAAACCACGTAATAGTATGGTATTTGCACGGCATTTCAGCGGACCTGCCAACCATGATTCCATAGACGGTAATTGCATTGTCAATGTCAACTGCATCTGCTACTCATGTGATGACTCGCGATTTGTGGTAATTGTCCCTCTTTGTTAGTTTATTATAGATCTATCAATAGTTAGACTTTATACGGGGAAACATCTTTTCCTAATTAACTTAGGTATGACTGCTAAATGCCCGGACGAGAAGCGTATTAGATAAGCGACTAGATTACGATTGTCATCTCGCTTATAAATCTCAAGTTATTATGTAATAGAATTATTTATAAGGCCAAAGTGTACTTTTATATCCTTGTAAGAAGATTAAAGTTCGCAAGAACTGGAAAACATAATGATTTGTACCTAGCTGAAGTTATTACGAAAGACTGGAAAGATATAGCAACTTTTGTTCATACAATGGATATAAATCCATATAAATGTTCGTATAAATGAGCATACAATCGAAATGAAGGTCGCTGTTGAACTGTTATGGGTTACTATTACAATAATTACGTCAAACCGGCAATTCGACGGTCGACAAATGTATTGTCACGCATACAGATGCGATGGTTATACGCTTGTTCACTAGCGTCTGTTGTCACCTCCGTTTGAATTAATTAACAATATATAAGGCACGTCAGTTATAATTTCAATTTGATCGATGCTCCTTTATAGAAAATATAAAAAAGCTATTAATTTATATTAATTATTAAGCTAATTTTAAATGCAAAATTAAAATAAAAACTTGCGTCTCTATTTATTGCGACTACACCCAAAAATGTCAACATGATCTACAGTGGAGCTTATCTGCTGTAGATTATTCCATTAGTGGCTTAAGAAGTAAGATAACTAATACCTTTTACAAAAGTTTTTATAACATAGAGGGCAAACGAGCAGGCGAAACCGCTTGATGAAAAGTCATCGCCGTTCACGAACACTCGCGAAGCTTGACAGCTCTGGAGTGGGTTGTCGACCTTTTAAAAAGATTACTCATAAAAAATAAAGTATTCCTAAACATGATAATTACCTGTTGTATTAAGTCCGGCAAAACTTTGGAATTCCGAAATAGCTCGACGCCAGGAACTTTCATCCATAATATGTCCGCTGGAAGGATTCCGAACTGAAGGGCTGAGGTATCCGTATTGAGCTAAGTACATCTGGAAGTGCGCATCGTAATCAGACTGCCGTATCTAGAGGATATGGAGCTTTGTTAATGACAAGCATGCTTATGAAATGGGAAAATTAGTTAGAGATTTAAGACCAGTTTTACTTCTAAGGATAATATTTTTTGATAGCCTTCTCAATGTGTTTGACATATTAACTGATTGGCAAATAAAAGAGCTATCCAAATGAAGTAAAGCTGGACTTAATAAAGATAGAATAGAATTCATTAATATGAATGATGACAATGCTTGGTTAAGAAAAGAATAAACATAAAAGTAACATAGAAATAGTGAATAGTTGTAACATAGGTTTTATTTAAATGCTTCCACAATAAGTACCTAATAATTTATTATTTCCTTTTATGACGGTATCGTCCACGTCAACAAACAATTTACTGTGATGAATAAGTGTTACTTGTGGAAGAGAAAAACACACCGTGCAGTGAGTAATACTTCCTACCATTAATGACTTAAAAAAACCATAAATTGTTAGCAACTACCATAAGTACTGCTTAAGATATTTTTTCCTATAGCAATAAAAACGTAACATAACACCAAAGCAGTTAGGTACCTAATCGAGATTGTTTCGTGTGTCGCGAACAAACACAAGGTTATCCCTTATTGTTTATTATCTACACTTGATAAGAAAGTAAACAGATATCAAGTGCAAAGAAATAGTGTAACCTTCAGTGTATATCTCAGGTCCAAAAAAAACTAGTACAAGTATGAAACAATCTGATATTTCTACGATATCACTAGATACAGAACAAAGTTTTCTATCTGGATATTTAGTTTTTCGCATATGACTGCTAATAGTCATTGTGTTTGGTATAATAATATTTTCGAACTTTTCTATAAATAAAGACGCCCCATGTAACCTCAATAAAAGGAGGTAAGAACATCACATTGATTATCACTATGGAAGATAAGCGTATTGTGGGTTTTTACGTATTTACTCTCGCGACAGTATTAAGTATTCATGTACATCTTTATACTATAGCTAACAACAGCAATGCCTATTTGCGTTGTATGCAGAGTGAACGACACTGTTATGTTAACCAGTAGGTAACCACAGGCTTGCATCGTCGGTTACAGCGACCTTGGTAGGCGGCGCGTGCGACGCATCCAAATGCCTACCACACATCTCCGACTGGCACCGATCACGTCCCTTTGTTCATCTTAACTTCAGGGAATGCTATTAACAATGTCTGCAGTCAATACCCCCGCACGCGTATTGTTTTTCCTTAACAACAATCGTCGCGAACTCTACGTGCTGAGCCGGCAAATGAGCTTGATAAATAGTTGTATAGAATCATTTGCATAGGGAAAAATACACGCTGGTGACCTACAATCTAATCTAATTCACTATTTTTTCTATAGTTCTACAGTTCAATGTTAAGGCTTTAGAATATAACCATTTTATACAAAGAAAAATTCAATATTTATATAAAAAATAAATATTGAATTTTTCTTTGTATAAAATGATTTAATTAAAATTACGTCTTCAAAGAAATCCACGTCGTAATCATATGCTTGTGAGACGGTTTATTTGAATATAATTAGCCGTGTTTTATTTGCAAATCAAATAAGCACAAGAGTCAAAAACAATGTTATCTCAGTATTATTCTTAGTAAACAGTTAGTAATTGTTTTGGTATGTCTCGATTTCGAAGGTGCTTGTCCTGACAGCCGTTGACATCGGGTTGTATTGTCAGCTCTTGATTTAATGCAACGATCTGTGCTGCATTAATTTTTTGGTCCGTTATTTTTATATCGTTTTTACTCCACTCTACACATTTTTCGGTACTATATTTATAGAACTATAAATGTTTTATAAAATCTTAATTACGTAATTATGAAATGAATGTATCCTAATTCCTAATACATATTTTTTTAAGCTGTATATAATTTTTAATCATTAATTATATCAATCATCATAATTATATCAATTTTTTAAGCTGTATAACATTTTTAAATACAGATTAAAAATCTTCTTATCCTGTGCACCGTTAAGTCTCGCTGCAAATTAATTCGCATACTCGTCAATTTCATGTCACGTAGGCGGTATTCAAGATAACTAACAGTAAATCCTATTATCGAGGTGTGAGGATAATTTAAAAGTGTTTGTCGACGGGTTAATAAATTCGTACAAGCGTATCGGGGTCAGTATGTCCCAGTAACGGTCGGAGTCTGCGGCTACATTGTATTTAATATTTATGTTTCGGAAACACAACTGTCACTGCTAAGGTCACTTTCACACGCAGGAGTGTTGAAGTAAAGACCCCGTATCGTTGGGAATGGCTTTTGGATATAAGAGAAATAAGGCTAATAGCGATTTTATAGCGAGTCATAACAACTACCTACATAAAATATAAACTGTATAAAATTCATAAAATTTACAAAGTAGGTTAATTTTCGACAATGTAGCAGTTTAGTAGGAATATATGTCACCTTTTATTTTCGGAAAACAAAGATATAGATATGTTATACGCGAATGACATTGCGATAAAGCTGTTGTAATTAAAATAATAAGGTCTATAGTTGTATGCATATCAAAACAATAATACAAGATTGTGTACACCTAAGTTCAAACCTCAGGATAACGTGCTAACATCACGTGACGCAACACAAACTATAATTGAAATATAGTCAATTATAGTTTGTATAGTATGAATTTATAGATAGGAAGCTTGTTGTTTGACAATGCAAATATATAAACAGATCTTCTTTTATATAAAACAAAATAAATATTTAATTTAATAAAAATATTAAATATTATTTTGTTTTATATATTTCAAGGTAAGTTTTAAGACTATATTTTATATTACATTTGAGATGTTTGATCTGGATGATACCAAGATTTAAATACGAACCCATTAAGGATTTTGTTTGAATAATTCAGGTACGGTATATTATTATATATTTATTTAAATAATTGACAGGAAAAATGACTTCCTGCCTATCCTTTTGTTTATTGAATGCGTAAGTTGCTTAATCACTGTCTACGTTAGCCGTTAATCATACCTTTCCACCCAGATATAACCACACTACCGTCATTGTACTCGTATTGTCAAGGGCACTACAATACAAGTGTAATTTGTTGATACAATGCACTTGAAGCTTCTAAATATCAATTCCATATAATTAACAAGTGACGAAATATAGTTTTCTGTGGAATGCATGTTTGTAATATCTACTTTTGTCATTGTCTATGCGGGTACAATTAAAGTTGGGTGTGATTTTATGTACATAAATGATATTTCGTTCAAAGTATATGTGATACTATTTATATAATAAACACGAAAATACAGAATAGATTTGTCAAATATTTGCATCTAGATTGCACCAGATTAATTAATTCAAATTCGTAATTGAGGCGATCGTCGTGTCCTATTTTCTTTTTGTAATTGACTTAATCATGTTCTAAATAAACAATTTTTATTTTATTATTAAATGATATTTTGTTCCCGGCATTGTCAAGGTTTGGGAACTGCAAAAGTGAATTTATCTCTTTTCTTTTTATATTTTTGTCCGTATTTAATTACATCACAGAGATCGATATACCAGGAAGATCTTATAATTTTCGCTATAGTGAGCATTAAAGTATGAATTTAACAGGTATTTTTTTCAACAATTTACAGAAAACAGATGTCTTAACAATTTCGGTGTATGGTAACTACGTGACGTATTGATAATTGGCTATCGTCTAGTGTTGACATTCTTTCATTATCAGTCTGATAATAACAACGTTATTGGGAGACCTTATTAGGTGTTAGTACAAATTTCAATATGATGAGCTGTCTTTTGTTCTAGGAAGTAAGTAAGGAATGACGCTGATAGCCGTATGTAAAATGAACCTTTGTTACACGTGTATTTTTTATCAAATAATAATAATAAACTATTCGTATTAAGTATCAAAAGTTCAAGTTGTACACATGTCAAGAAAAATATCACATTTTTTTGACAAACAGTACAATTCGCGTTCATTCGGCTTCCAGATCACTTTTTTAACACATTTAACAAATTAACTTAGTACTAAGTCAGCCTAGACTCGTGAGTACAAATTTAATAAAATGACGTTAATATTGATGTTTATTAATTTAAATATGTATATAAACTTTGAAAGAAAGAAACAACTAAATTCAAGGCATTTCAAATCCTACTTTGTTGATTTGCTATATTCAAAAAAATAATATAATGTTTAGATTAATTCAAATTATTAAATATAAAAATCCTTTCATTTAAGTTTTAATATCGTATGTATAATACCTACGTTGTTAGGATGACATTCAAACATTTTTATTAGCTTCAGTAATGATTCTAACATGAACAAGTTGTAGTCAACACATCTGCTATAACTATTCAGTTAAATATCATAAACTCATATATTTATGAACATGCGATGTTTATAAACAACATGTATGTAAAAATATTCGTAGCTGAGGATACTATAGATTTAAAAAAAATAATTTAAATCCACAGAAAACTGTTGAAGATCCGTAAATAGGTACAACTACTAAAAATACATACGAAAGTTTTTCACGTAAATATTTGCATCGTATTCATATATTATATAAATTTAAATAAAAAAAATAAAGTGCAAAAATAACCCAACCGGTAAACCTCCGTACTATACTAAATAATTTTCAAGAAGCATATAAAATAGTAATTTGTATGTATTGCGTACAATATACAAACCACTTTAGTTATTTTTACATCCTTTGTTATTCATTGATAGTTCATAACGAATGCCTCTAGTGCAACGTACTACGGAATAAACAAACATAAATTACAACTAACAACGTGAAAATATTACTATACAACTCGTGTAGGGGATAAATAGACACACGTGTAAAGGGTCTGATCGAGTGCAATATTCAGATACGCAAAATCACACTCGTGGATTCTATAATACTCGTATTATTAATAATTGGTTCACGCATGTACTGCAAGGAACATTTATGTAATTTATGATTATTTTATTCCCTACATCTTCTAATGTAACAAAATATATTAAAACATCTAATGTTTTTGCAACAATGTTTAATGGGTCTACGCAGTTTCCGTAATTAGTAAATATAGCAATGCGAATTGTGGATTATGAAGATAATCTTGGGCGATCAGCAATAATATGTAATTGATTCATTCACGTGATAAAAATATGCTTGCGTCATATTTTATTGAATAATATTAAAATCATAAATCACGTGTCGATGTTTATAAATAGTGATTTCATATAAAAATCTCCTCAATAATTCCTAATAATTACCATAATTTATTGTAAATACGTGAGTAGTTTCAGGAATGTAGGCATAAATATCAAGTAAACGACAATTCTAACATCAACATAAAAAATTCATTAAGTGTAATGTGATAAAATAAACTGAATATTTAAATGACTGCCGGAAGTTAGTAAGGCTCGAGTCTCCGTGTTACACAGTACTTGTATACTTTATTCGATGTTTGTACTTTTTTTTAAATATGATCAGCCTATTGAAAAGGTCGTCAGTAGGTACAATGAGTGACATCTGTAATTACTTATAATTGTAAGTGATTGGCAAAACGTTAAAATAGAACATTTATCGCGTGTACACGGTCATTTTATAGATTTTTTCTAAGTCCAGTGCGCCCTTTGTCTAACGACAGTCACGTGTACTTACATAGCGGAGATATATAATCAATTCTGGTCCGCAGATTACCATCAATCATGTACTACTTACACGTGGAAAATCGGATTTTTATGTTAATTTTTTTGTTTGTTACTGTCGATGGTTTAGACTTTATATGCTAGGATTGTGTTTTGACAATCCCACCAATTATAAAAGTATTTTCAATGTACGTGTAGGCTTAATAAAAATATGTGCTTTCAAATTTTAAAAATTCCTTTTAACTGACACCTTGTTTTTAATCCCCAGGAAGGAAGGTCTAATGTGCTTGCAATATCTGTCATCTAGCTGTATGTTTTGAAGTAAGTATGTAAAGTTGTGAACAATGAGAGGACAAGAGCGGCCGTGGAGCGCGTGTTGAAGGTCGCTGATGCTTCCTGCGTGCGTGACGAGAATCGCCACCGCTACCACTCCCCACACTTGATAATATTGTGTGCACCCAAACCGCACAATATTACTCATGACCGTCTCTTTAATGTCTACTCGAAATATGCTTTATTTGATTTAATATACCTGGCACCTTCAAGGTACCACTTATAGTTAAAATATTTATTTTTAAACGCGGTACATGCTCTTTGTAGCAAAGGTAGCAAAAGACAAAACTGAAAGGTTACTAAGAAAATACTTATAGAAAACTATCACAAAATGTAAACTTTTTGGCATTGTGCAGGAAAACACATGCATATTTACGTGTAGGTACCGAAAACAGAAAGATTTAAATCTATATTCGAGGAATGAAACATTGTCTAACTGTTCTCATGGTGTTATCAAAGTGTTTGTTGGAATTCACGAAAATTATTCTTTTCTCAGATGCGAGAATCGTGACTAGGGTAACATAATTGTTTGGAAGATTTAAATTGCCCGTTTTAGACCAGTTTATCTTTTACGCTGACAAGGTTTAGTATGATCGTTAGATACGATAATGTTGAGTTTTAACATTCTAAGACGCGTATCAAAGGAGCGGCTGATAGCAATTCTATCATATTTTGTTATGCGTACTGCGTAGTGGTCAATCATAGAGATAAAAACTAGAAGACAATGGTCTCGGATTTTTAAATTCTCCGCAGAAACAAAGCCATAGAAGCTATGTAAGAGCGCGAATACTTCAAAGTTCATTGTTCTAAGTAGCCGTAAAGGAAATTTTACGAGAGATGTCCGCTCGGTGGAACATGCGTCGAATTTTTATATCGCATTAATCGTACACGCGTGTGCCTTGCGAAAAACAAAGAACGGCCCAGGTTCTTGGCACTTTCTGCTGGGGCATTGTTCTCTGCAGGTATTTGGTGGGAGAATGACCCCCTATATAAGGGCTCCTGTTCATAACAGTGGCTATTGATCAGGACAGGAAATGCCACGGTAGTTGTGGACGCAGGTGGATGACATTGTAGTCACGTGACAATAGTACAATGACCTATAAATTTCGAAGCTCGCTATCCCTATAGCATTTGAATCCAGAGCTACTTTGAGGGAATGCTTTCGTGACTTGGTGCGATGTGGGTTTCACCGCTTACTATACTTGTAAAGGGCTGAAGCGTATCCTAGTAACGATTTTGCAATTCAATACTTTTTTAACGGATTCACATACATAAATTTTCTAGCCGTGTTGTTGAATTAAGTAACTGTTCACTACAGACTTAGTAAAATTTTCATTTCGCTAGTAGCGACGAAATTATAAATGCGATAATAAGGAAACGAAAACTAACCTAACTTTTCCTTCACTTATATTGTTGACAGAATCATTAACAACATACTTTTAAATATTTATTCCTACCCTTATTACACATACCATAATTTCTGTAACTAAATCTTAGTCAAGATAGTGTAATGAAATAAGTACTAAATAAGTTTTTCCAAAGAAACAGTACAATCTATATGATCAAGGCCTTTTACTTTCCATTTAAGTCAAGGATGTTCTATGAATCAATTCACTTAATCGATTTTTTCGATGATCCCTAAAAACTGGTTTACAGAAACACTTTCTTTTAATGAGAGGCTTGGCTTATGAATGTAGGTAAGTGAAAGTAAGCATATATGACTTACGTTGAAATTAAGGCTGATAAGAACAGATGGTCTCGAAGCTATCGCTATTAAAAAAGAGTTATAAGTAGCGTCACGAATCTTTAGCGCTGAACGAAACCTGCGCAGAAGTCAAAAATCGAGGTATCGAGGTAAGATATCGAGGAGACGGCAAGGCGCGCGGGGCGCGTGATCGTCGGGTGCGCGAGCGTTGATTGGTTCCCCAGTCGTGTTGTCTTTCTCGCACCAATACGTCAATTACGAGCGCGATTCTACCGATGCGCAGCTATTCTCGTCCAGCGCTAAACATTCGTGACGCGACCTATACCCATCAAAATGTTTTTTTCTAAATACTGTGATACTAAAATAAGTTCATGATAATTTTATATACAGCGAATCTAACCTTCAATTATCTTACGTCTTACATTTCTTGAAGGAAAACGTAAACTAAAAGTAAGTTCGCTGGTACCGTAATAAGAACAATTATTAGTCAGTAGGTAATAAGTCAGCAAGTTCATATGCTTGGCCGGTGCACTATGACCTAGAACTTGGCGGCAAGCGAGCTACCACCGAGACTGGTTATGTGAGTCACAGTGCGACCGACCGTTTCTAAGAAACACACAGCTTTATTGCCGTTTCCTCTTGAGTCTGAATGTTCCTGACTCACGGTACGGTGACCGCTGCTATCATTTTTACGTAATCTTTCCTTACCCCGATATGCTTTAATAGTTCTTGAGAGTGATACGGTACTGTTCGTAATGTGGTTTTTGACCAGCAAAGGTTGTTTACAAATTCTACTGCTTACTCAGTTTTATGACTCTATTATGTAGTAGTATAGTAGAATGCTATTTTAAAATATAATTATTATTCAATGAAATTCAACAAGCGGAACGATTAAGTATTAAAAGAGACTACCGCAGCTACTGATACGGATATCCAATTTCATAGCTCATCGATAATACTATAAAATTATATACTTATGTTATAAGTAATAGATAACATTAACTGATTCATTGAGTAAATAATATATATTGTAGAGGAATACTAAACACAATACACGATTGACATCAAGTTGAATTACTAATAAAGTAGTAGAGAACATATATGTATATAGTCAATAATGATTCATGTATAAGACGAACAAAATAAAATGTAAAGACGGCGTATTTCACTCAATTCAAAAAATCAACTTTTACATCCGGGTGGCTTATTATGAATGAATATTACAACCATGTGTGTACTACTCGATTGAGTTTTTAATAGAAGGCGCCGATGATAAATTCTTTGAAATCATGAGTCACCTTCTCGACCCGCTGCGAGATCATTTCCGATTTTAAGATTAATGAGTTGTATCGGTATTTATTTAACGGAACTTGAATGTATTACTCACTCGATCAAATATGTTCGTACGGGCATAAAACCTATGTTACTTCTAATTATTTTGTTGTTAATTTAGCTCTTAGTCATGCGTTTATGTCGAAATTTTAAAGAGTATCGTGTTAGTTACCAATGCAAGTAAAACAAATCTTACTTTTACAGAAGTAAAAATGTTTTGGTTTGCTTAAAAGATAATGTTAAAACATGCGTTAACCAAAATTAATAACATGCAACATTGTAACGATTATTTAGTATGATCACATTTGGTAACACTACATATAATATTTTGAGATAGGCCTATTACTTGGTCTCAATTTTTTTCTACAAATTAAATAGACTTACCATAGCTTTATCGGTTCCACCAAAGGCTGGAGCAGCGCTGCTCTTGGTGAGGAAGATCAGAGCAGTTACACCCGTCCATAATATTCTTAGACTACTCCTCAAACTAATTGACGCCATGTTTCTAGATATAATACTTTCTCTTGTACTAAATATACTCATTTGTGCCTAAATTAAAGTAAGTTCTTTCAATGTTCTCTCATAAATCGCAATAAATCATTATTTGTATAAAAATATATCTTAACCAGTTTGGTTACAAATATTTCGCTACTTTTAATGTAATGTGATATGTTGATCATTCGCAGATCTAGTATCTGAAACAAAAAAAAACATGTTATATTTTTGAAAATACATGTTATATAAAAGTACACATTTAATTATTGTTACTTTTTCCATATAACTTATATGTGTGTATGAATAGTTTTAGTTATCTATACTAATATATAAAGAAGCAAAGTTTGTGTGTTTGTTAAATTGTAAGGGGTAATCTCGGTATCTACTGAACCGATTTTAAAAATTCTTTCACCAATAGAAAGCCACATTATTGCTGAGTGTCATAGGCTATATAAAAAAAGGATTGTTAACATTACGCTCAACGAAGTGGGCACGGGTCTGCTAGTACGAGATAAAGAACGGATGTTATAAGTCAATCTTAAAGATAACTTCGATAGAAACGTGTGTAGAATAAAAAAAAGCAGTTTGTAATTTGTTTGCTTATACATAAGCATCGCCAGGTCATATCTCGGTGACACGTCATTTTGACATGAGTCACATTGATATATAACTGGTTTAAATATGTAAATAATATTATACTTTAACGATGACCCTTGTAATCACTGCTAACATCTGTCTATGCACCGATTGCTTTATAATTTTTCGCTCGTATTTATTTCAAGTGTACGCGATAACATTTTACAAAGAATGTGTTGGTAAAGTTGACCCAGATTTGTACTTATCATACAACTAACACTTATCAATATAAAAGATAAATTGTACGAACTAATCGTTTAGTGCTCTGCACACATTAGATAGTAACGAGTATAAAAACTACGTGTTTTACTTAAAAGAGCCCTACAGTCAAGACCTTGGCGAAGCTACTAATAACGTATACAAATATTATTGATGAAAAAACCTGTTTATAACAACGTATGAAATTTAAAAGTACTCTTAACAAGAGTAAATAACCCCAAATACAAAGCGTACTTACTTATATGATACCGATAATTATATCCTGACTTATAATCGAAAGTATAATCATTAATATATGATAATACAGAAAACGCTAACTAAAAATCGAAAAAGGTGTCGGTAGCAATTTTCCGCTCACCAGAGCGTGTCGATGGAGGTTTCTCCGACATTGGGTTCAAATCTTACCTAACTTTATTGATCGAAACCTTTTTACACAGCATTTACTACTATTGCATTAGTAATCTTGGCACCAAAAATCTACTTTGAATCTAATTATTCTGTGAAATTTAACAGATCAGCATTTAATCAATCTAAGCGAAGATAATAACCGAATTGACCAACATTTTTCTAATAATGTAGAGGAAGGCCAAAATAAATATTAGGTAATTATTACAGTATAATGAATTACTCATTTAATAGGGAAATTTGATAAATTATCTCAGATTTAATTGAAAATGTGTTTACGTTTAGGTACTCGAATAAATAAATTATTACAACAATACCATTTTATTTCATTCGATTAACTTAATTTCGATTCTTTGTTTAGTAAAAATGTAAGTGTCAACTCCCATGGCATTTGTTATAATAGTTCTCAGAGCGAAAATGATTGACAGAGGTCACATTGTTGATTGAATAACCATTCGTGCGTAACATTTTATTAGAATTATCCGATAATCATAGAAAATCTGATCTAACAGAAGATTTTGTAATACTTCTTGAGGTTAATCGAAGAATAATAGATGTTATTATATAAAATTTCTAAATTCTTCGAAAATACTCTTCTAAATATATTGTGAAACTACAAACTATGGCAACTTTTAAATTTTTTATTGTTTAAGTACAGGTACAGAATATGTAGTATGCAAAAACTATTAAATTTAATAGGTTATTGAGTTATGAATTGTTTAAATTTCGTTAATTGTAAACATTTTTAGCGGCTACAATAAATATCTTTCTGGTATTATTCAACATAATAATTTTGATAGGTACTTAGACTTTACATTGTACCTAACTGTTTAATTAAAGTCAAAATCAAATATATCTTTGTTAAACTAAGCTATAAAAGTATCGTTGAAAAATCGAAATGGTATTACAAAACAATTATGTTCCGTCTGCAAAGATGTTTAGCAAACAACCAGCGAGATTACTCTGGAAATTCATAGTCAGTAATTTTTTTTTTAATTACAACATAATATTATATAAACTATGATATAACTGAATTAGATCGTAGTTAGTTTGTATGTTGATTGTATATATGTTTCATAGTTTGCAGATAGCCATCTGATGACCATGAAATTCTTTATATTTCCGGAGGTAGATAACATTTAAGAACAACACTTAAGAACATGATGATATTAACAGAATTTTGTAACAATTAATTGAAAAAAAAATACTTCAGTAACAATTACATGCGATTTTTTCTTGTGGGTTTTGATTACTTTCTTTAAAATAAAATTTTTCAAGTTGGTATTTTACATTTATCATTACCATAATAGTTTAAAACGTCAAGGAAAATATAGTGTTATTATTATTATCAAATATATTATATTCGGGTTTTAAGCGTCAGGTTTATTTCACTGACGTCATTAGGCATTAGTCATTTTATATTAATGAATTCCTGATTTAATTTTGAACATATTATTTAATGAATATTTTACCTGTGATGATTAAATTATTATAATAAAGAACGTTGCAGGAAATTAAGTATTTTTGGGAGACAAAAAAATAATTACATGCTGTTCTGTATTCGTTTTTAACTAATTTCCTTTCGCGCGTCGTTTCTTTTGCAAGTACACAAGTGAGATCAGTTGTTATCAGCGAGATAGCGTATAATGCCTTATCCACTAATTTTATCAGATAACATGACAGGAATGGGTCTTTACTTTATTCTTGAATGAAACAATACTAGTGAATCTTTGCAAATTAAGACTTTAAAAGGTTCTCAATAGTTATAGGTATCATATAATTCATAGATATAGAGTACTCTCCGTAATAAATTCGTCTAGTGACGTCTTCACATAACGCATTCGAAACAGGTGTCTGAGGGGACTGACCATTGATACAATAAAATACATGAACGACATATTAATCGTCCAAACTTAGGCTCTGTATCTATGAGACAATCAGGAGAAAACGCTCAGTAGTAGGAGTAGATTTTCCTCATTAAAAGATGAGCACTTTACACAATCATAAAAACTCTACCACTGAAAATTACCTAGTTTCTTAGAAATTCAATTGAATTAACGACAATTAATTCTAACAATTGTCGCATGACTTTTTATGTTTTATGTGATGTTTAGTATTAGTAATCAGCTTATTGAAATTTTTCTTCGATGTGTTAGTATATTTGGTTGTTTATAAGTAAGTTAAAATCAGCATACGTAGGTTCTATTATTTTTATAAGTTTTCTAAGTTACTATAAATTTATTAGTTGGGTAATAATATAATATGAAAATGAAAACCCATATCTTACCTGAAAGTACAGTGCTCATGCAATCCTTACTTTTTCAGTCATTCGCTGTTATTTCCACTAAGTGAACACGTTCGATATGTGAAAATGTAAGTTCACAACGCACTCAAAGTCACAATGTGGCGCGGTCACTTTTTCTTTGCAATTACACGAAATTTCAAAGAAAATGATTGGCGTTAGTTGCACGAGCGATCGTAGTGCCCCCAGTGCGGCACAACTTATCGCCGGCCGCGACTCGAAGCGTGTGTGCGCCGCGCGACTCCGGCCCACCTTATAACAGGCTTGCGACATGCGAGCTCGCCGCTCTGCCGCCAGCCGCCCGCCTGCTTCCACAACACCAGACATCTAGGCCTCCGTCCGCCCCTTTGTCCAACTAAACCTTACAGCTGGGGCTGCCATGAATATAACCTATCTATCCCTCAGGAAGCGTAAGTTCATGGGATTTTGGAGCTGTCACCCCCAGCGTCCGGGTATTCCCGGACTACAATTTAATCCCCGCCCAGTCACTCCCCGGACTCCTTCCAAACTAAGACAAATTCGGGGAAGCCTGGACGGATGGCAGCCCTACTTACAATGAAAGTCGAAACTTTTCTCACTTATACGTTGCACGTAAAAGTTTCGACTAAGGAAATTTCAAACTGATTGCATTCTCGACGTTGGTGAAGTGTTAAACTCTTTAACTACTTAACTTCTTTGTTTTAAATAGAACAGTTAACTTTTTTATGTGAAATAAAATGGTCTATTATGAAAACTATACATACTAAAAAGAAAACTTTTTGCTCTACATGTTAATAATGAATTTTATGCTTAAAATGAAAGAAGAAAGTACTGTGTTTAATGCAACAAAGTTGAATAAATAACCGAATCATAGATAGGTTAAAAAGAAACGTTTTTCTGATTGAATTATTTATTATTTACATTACAGAAATAATTATAGAAGTTTTAAATGAACAAGAAATAAACTGCCACTCCAAAATTAATTTTATGCTTAAGATCTGCTAACGCAATATTTTGCTGCCCTTTTTATTTATTAGAAAATTATGATGGTGATAATGAAATAAATGTCTATGCAAACAAAACAATGGCGGCGGCAACTTAGTAATTAATAAACAATACTCAGATCAATATATCTTGACACTAATTGGCAATCAGAATGCAAATTGCATGCAACAAAAAATGCACTCTAGGCGCGCCATGTCGGAATTTCATTTTTTATTTTTCCATATGCTTATATAATATGATTTACATTTATTATCTATGGCCGTTATAGAATGTGAAACAAAACCACCAATTAATTTTAATTTAAAGTAAAATAGGTAATTTTTGCGTTCTATTTTGTGTGTTCTAATGTGTAAAACTTTTTAATACATTCATAATTTATCTAGTTAGTAAGCAAACAATAGTAGGAATTAATTTCCTCAAATAAACAATTGTTGTACATCTAGTATTTATTTCTATCGCTTACAAGGCGCAAGGATTGAATTGTTTAACATAATATGCGACATGGTATAGGTTGACCTTCATAAATGCTTTCCGACATGACGAAGCTATTGTCTGCGCTGACTAACCAGGGTGGCTTCCCTGAAGGCTGGTGGAGGCGATGGTGAACTCACCAAGGTCAAGGGCGTTTTTGTTGTGCCATACCATGGAGCGAACACCCACTAATCATGATCGGTATGCTTCTTTGTCATGATGGTAACGATACGTCTAAATAAAATTGTGCAATATTATGTTTTTACTTATATTTATTTTTTTTAATCATAGAAAATCTGTTTGTTTTATACCAATTTGGAGGTTTTTTTATTTGTTCGGATGTAATGAAACAATTTTAAAAATTTTCTCTACCCATAGTCATTATTAGTTTTGATACAAAGTTATTTGTAAAAGGAACACACTTAAAACAAATGAATTCAATTCGTACTTTTATTATGCGAACAACATAATAAATAGGTAATAATATGCCTTTACGCGTTGGTATCAACAAGGTTCTGTAAGCAAAAATCGTTGTAGTAAATTGGGTTACCGCAGTAATTAAATAGATGGAAACCTTAACATTTCAACCCTCATGGTCTGCGACGTCACCTATACATAAAGTGGCATGTATTTGTAAAAAAGCCTTTCGATTTATGTTAAAATCCTTTGCGAAAAGTTTCAAAAATCACGAATAATTTCTACCGTGTCAATACACGTGTGCATTTTCGTCGCATTGATTAGTTATTACTTATTACCCACATTCAGTATAGTTATTTAACCAGCTGTTAAATTTAAAATATTTCATTTTATCACTTACATAATAGGTACGTATATTATGTTGCATGCCCGGAACGCTTTGCTTATCACAAATCAAATTACGGTGATATATATTTTAGCGTTAGGAACATGAAGAGACCCTGACTTAAAAATGAAGTACCTAAGTAGGTTCGTGTTTTCAGAGTTAAGACGAATAAAAGTATGAACAAGGTTAGACTATGAAAGCTTTCACATCCATAGCTAGTCCTCGAATTAAGTAGGTTGTTTCAGCAATGTCATCTTTTATTGGGTTTATATCAATAATAAGATAAGGTATACTTTATTAAAGTTTTAATATTATTTGTATTGCGTAATTAAACCATTTTCTTTTCTGCCAAAACATACCGATGGAAAAGAAAATGGTCCGGAAAAATAAGCGTGAACAAAAATCAGATACATTTTATTTCGTACTATGAGTAACTTATATCCCATAAAACTTTTTTTGAAGTGTCAAAATCACTCGGCTAATAGGACATAAGGAAATAGGACTTTTGCGGCAAATTTAACGGGTACATTACAGCAAATAAAGTGCCGAATACATTCATTTCAAAGTTAGAATAACGTTATATTCTAAAGCTACGTGTAGAGAAGTGATAATTACTGACTTCCGTATTTGTTTAAGGTTGCGTGTCTCGTTAGCGGGATGACTCTCAGTACCCTCATCTCATCTAATAGAATTAATGTCGCTAAGTAATTTTCATTATACGATGATAATGGATATTATGCTGTTTTTATTTCATTAAAAGACCTGTTTAATTACCTAGAGACCACTTTGATGTATTAATAGCCTAAAGGACTTAGGAATCATTTAGTTTTGAGTCCAAACTAACACGATTGTTGTAGGTCTAATTCGTTGGGAAATTGGTATAATAATTTTAGAATTTAAGCAAGTCACGATTATATTCGTTATTGAAAATAATTGCATTTAACTCCTTTAATTTACATTTTCTTCAGCGTACATTTTCTTTGAGTTAAATAAAGATAAATTATACGTAGATAGGTAAGTGTTCGATTATTATTATGAAGCTTTGATAGTTATTTATTTTCGTAAATTTATTCAACCTTGCGTTTATAAAATCTTAATAGTAATGTAGAGTTTTTAAATGCAAGTATTTATCATACTTCGATTTGACAGCTGTCTGCGGTTTCAGGTTAATGACTGCTTCCGTACGGTTATAAGTGCTATATGTATGTACTTATGTATTGTTAGTATGTTCCATTAAAGGATTTGTCATACAAGTAATAATTATAACCACGCGTTATTGAAATAATGATAAATTTCATGTGAATTGTTATTTAAAAAGTACATTAAACTGTATTTTTTCTACTATTTTTTTTAGATTTTGACAGCTGTTTTATTGGTTTTCAATGTATGCATTGATTAAAAAATATTTCAAAAATTTAATATCGTTAGAATATTAAATTTTTATACAAGCTTGTTTTAATTTATTAAATCGTTTTTAAAGTATGGCACTAGGTTAGGATCACCGAAAATGTATTCGTGTTACGCCTACGCGTAATGTCTCAATACTAACTGTTACTGTCGTTTTTAAACAAGTAATTAAAACAGTACTTGAAGAGTCAGCATATGAATTTGTTTAAAAATTATAGTAACCCTGTTTCCTAATCAATTTAGCACTGATTGTAAGGTCAGCCTTTTTAATTAGAAAGTATAGAACTGTTTTTTTTAAGTACATACACCGTAGAATAAACAGTTCCCCGCTTAACCCATTTAATAATTAATTCACGGCATATAAATAAAAATTTCCTTGTTGATGGCTTCTTCTGGTTCACTTAAATAAAATTTCTCTTATTCATACCTCGGTACTAGCTAATGGCTCATGAGTAACTTTACGTGGTCAAAATAAGGCGAAATAAGTGAAACAATAGAAGTGGCAGCCGCTGTAGGTCGACGTTCGGGTACAAAAAAAATTAGGAATTCCTGCACGACCTGAGGCTTTTCAACTCTCGGCAGGTACCATATTTTATTAAACACAGATTTTAAGTTATTCTAATTGTTTGACCGTGCTGTTGAGATGCACTCCGTTTAATACCAAATATTTCCCTTGGGCAATATTTGGAATTTTTACTGTCATTCCTTAGCTAGAGAGTAAATTTTGGAACATATAAAATAGAAAATTTTGTTTCGTTTTCCTAGATAGGTTTCTTATGGCTTTATCTTAAATTTCTGCAATCAGGTGGTAGAAAAACCTATAAAATATATTACCTAACAGAACAAAGTTCAGAAACATTAGCAAGTTCTGCTTACCTTGATCATTACCTTAACTACGTCAAATGCTTCAGATGACATGACTTTAATATAGATTGATAGACTTAACTTACCTAGTAGAGTAAATTAGTCTCCCGGAAAAAGGCGGTTGTATTTTCCGATCGTGAGCTTCACAATTTATAGGGAAATGAGATATCTTAATAGCATACACAATTGTAGTATTTATTTAAAATTTAAAACATGTAGGTGCAACGCCACTTAGTATTATTTATATGCCGATGTATCATATTAAAATGTAATTGGTTATTTTTTAATACAAACTACCTTTGTGTCTTATAACTTTACATGCGTTTATTTTCCTCCACGTACCTCCATAAATCAATGCATTGAACTGCACTTCACATTAGCTGTAAACAACTGTTCTCAAATCAAAAACAAATGTGACCTCGAAACAGGCACAATAGTTTTCGTATCGTTGTTTTACAGTATTTCAATATAATGCGAAACAAAGGAAGTCGAACTTACGTTTGAAATCATAACTGTAAATTTTGTAACAGTTTTGTTACATAAAGCGGCTGAATAATGACCATTCTGTGGGGCACACGGTGATGGTGACTCACTCGTCGCCGTTAGAAGAAATTGGCACGTCGGCAATAGCTTCCTTCCTTTCTTCTAAATCTTATAAACTATCAAATTAGATCTAAATATGGGTTGCAATCTCAGTGATATCATTTATTGCTATGACTGTACAGACGACTATTACTTCGTTATTGACCTGTTACATTGCTGAAGCGAGAAGTGACCTGTATGCTCAATGTAAGAAGTACAATCTTACTAATATATAAATGTGAAAGTTTGTGGATATTTTTGGATGTTTGTTGCTCTTTTACGCAATAACTACTAAATGGACTTGGCTGAAAGTCGGCATGCAGATGAGACCCTAATTTGACACGAAGAATACTTCATAACCCGGTATTGTCCCAAGAACTGGAACTATGCGGGAAAAACCACGGGGCACGATTAATTATATACATAGTATCTTGTAATTCAACGATAGTGTATGTGAATCACTAGACCACACTGTCCCAAAAACGTGGACTTTAAAAGTAAGTTGGATTTGATACAAAATATTCTCGTTATTGGACGTATTTTCCCGCTTTATTTCAGTAATGAACTGGATAAAGTCGAACTATACATTCTCATTTAATGTACTGACGTATGTAGTATGAACTACTAAAATTGTGACTCAACGCCATAGCGTTTTCTTAGTAAGTGATCTGGTCCAATTTGTGGACAGCGCACTCGACGTGGTTTATTGTTTAAACATTAATTGATTTGCGGAAACATTTAGCTGCATTTACGTTCATCTATTTGTTTTAGCGATTATAAGAAGCGTCCCAAATTCGGGTTACCATGTGGATAGCCCGAATTTAGTATAATATACCTACTAAGTATATTCAAAAACCTTAAATATTTATTTTACGTCTTAGCACTATCTGCTCAAATAGATCATTTTTTAGGAAATCATTGAATTAATTGTCGAGTAAGTATAAAAGTTTATAAATACTTAATGTATTAATTTTATGACGATATATGAGGTACTATAATTATGAACAGTTTTTGAGGTTATTATTTGTTGTATAGTTTTGGTGATGTCGATACTGCTTTAATATTATAATAACAGAATATTATTAACGTTATGATTCATCAACTTATATTAAAACATATCTACTATAATATACTTAGACTTAGGAAATATTAACATTTACATATTCAAAATAAACGTCACAGGTAAAAGATCCAAACATAATATTATAATAAATTATGAGTCACACATACCAATCATTACGTATTTGACCAGTCTATAAAAAAAACAAGTTTTGACGCAATAGCGTCGCATATAGGTAAGGTATTTACAATATTAATGCCTGTATTTTAAATATTCATTAATGACGTATCATCACTTAATAAAGGGCTTTTACATAAAAGCAGGTATAATTATGTCTCTTTATAAATCGCTATGAAAAAATGTAATATTTAATTATCTTAAAAATTAAGCCTTTAGACATTCTATAATGGTGCTTGGCACAAAAATTCGACCGAAAGCTTAGTTTATTTTCGGTCGGTAACTCGCAAAAGATATCAATACTGTTACAGCAACATTGAACTGTTTACCTTTTTTAGGTTTTAGTAAAAACTTACTATTATAATATCAAAACAACATTCACAAACATAGGAACAAGTAACAACCTACCATGAGTAATGAGACCTTTATAATCAGCGCGGAGATAAGAAGACATCAATCATTGACGCGTGTCCAGGATGAGGGATGATCTGGCAGTAGGCAGTTAGGCACCCATCCAACATTTCCTGGTACACTGACTTAATCATTTCTAACAACACGTAGAATTTACCTTCTTTAAAAGCAGGGCCACGCCGTCCCTATGTGCGAAGTGTGTGTTTTTTTTTCGTAGTGGAGTATCGATAAGTATAGGTCGCGTCACGAATGTTTAGCGCTGGACGAGAATAGCTGCGCATCGGTAGAATCGCGCTCGTAATTGACGTATTGGTGCGAGACAGACAACACGACTGGGGAACCAATCAACGCTCGCGCACCCGACGATCACGCGCCGTCCCCTCGATACCTTATTTTTGCCTTCTGCTCAGGTTTCGTTCAGCGCTAAAGTTTCGTGACGCGACCTATACAATTGAATACTAACACAAAATATTCTATGAATTAGTATCGTGACGAGAGGACAAAAAAATCATATCATTATAATTTCATCATTAATCAAAATAAGGCAAGAGCAATTAAACAAATCAAATATTTCTTTTAGGATGATTCCTTATTTTGCATATTTTAATAAAATACATTTGTGGTCGACTGTACTCGCAACTATTTCTTATTCAAGTCTTGGTTACCTGCATTTTATATCAAATAAGTATAAATAATAAGTAGCCAAAATTATCTATATCTATATAATTCAAAGGTGACTGACATAGTGATCTATCAACGCACAGCCCAAACCACTGGACGGATCGGCCTGAAATTTGCAGTGCATGTAGATGTTATGACGTAGGCATCCGCTAAGTAAGAAATTCCCGAAATTCCCGCGGGAACGGGAATTAGCGGGAAAAACGTTTTGTATGAAAAATCTAAACCGCTTAAGTTAGACGCTTGAAATTTGGCATGCAGATACCTTAGGAAACTTAAAGGTTAGTTG
>DWAJ01001317.1:0-23269 GCA_018238005.1 Eurema mandarina | reverse complement strand
AGCAAAAAGCCAACATCACGCGGTGTTCCCAAGCGGTCACCCATCTAAGTACTGACCGCGCCCGACGTTGCTTAACTTCGGTGATCGGACGAGAACCGGTGTATTCAACGTGGTATGGACGTTGGCGGTTAAAGTACCGAATTATTCTATCTGTATAAATCACTTGTAAAAATAAACTTATGAGTGAGGAAAAGAGGTGGCAGAGAGAAAACAGACATGTCTGTAAATTTTTTGAGTTCCTACTTAACGTAGGAATTTTAAGTCTAACTATTTAATTAGCTACCCTTATTGTACGTATTATAATATATTTTTAAACACTGAATACGATTTGGATTACGTTTATTATAATTTTTTAAATTTATGTGTCAAATTCAATAAAATTTAAATATACCGTGTATGCAAATTGATTGCTTGATAACATATTATTTTTTTCTTTTATTAACCAAAAATTTATTATGGATCGAAAAATAACTTAGAAAATATGTGTTAGTATACGTCTTGTGCCGGAATACTGAAACGCAACTTTAATTTAAGTACAACTTAAACCGGTCCGATTTGACAGTTCGCCATACAATTCTGTAAAAATTACGAGACTTAAGACGTGCTTAACTTTAACGTGCGTACTCTCAGATACCTATTATAGTTAAGTCTGGTGCATACTGTCTTTCACAGAAAATGTAAAATTAATATAACTGTTTCAGTAAATACATATATTTTATAAATAATTGTAGAGTTATAGTAGTAGTCATAGTAGTGTTATTAGCAGCCGATGGACCATGGCTCGTCAGTGAAGTAGATATGCATGGTGATTAATCCAGGGCTATCAGCCATCTCGTACAGGCACTGGGGTCCATTAGATACAATCGCCTGGATAAGAAATATATTTAAAACATTTAATCTTAATTTCTTGTTTATGAAGTCTTAAATTTAAAAAAGGATGTGTTCAATATTAAATAAATTTTTGTTAGTGTTTGAAATACCTACTAGCTTTGTGAGTTAATTTGGATTTAAAGGCAAAGTTTCGGTAGTAAATGATTAATAAATAAATAATAATATTTCAGGACATTTATACACAGCGCCATCTCGTTCTAAGCTAAGCAGAAGCTTGTGTTATGGCAACTAGATAACGGAATAAATTATATATACCTACATACTTTTCTTTTGTAAATTCATAAATACAATACATAGCAACACCCAGACCCCGGAAAATATAAATGTAAATTATAAATATATTTGTCCGGTGTGGGGATCGAACCCACCTTTAGCACATAAAGCAGTTGTGCTACCACTGTGCCAAGCGGTCGTCAAAAAATGATTGTTATTTAATAGCACGACGATTCAGATAAGTAGCCTAGCTGAATAAAATATGTTTGACTTCGAATAACATAATATACATAGTTTAAAAGACTAACTACCGAAACCTGACACCATGACCATAGCTTGATATATGTATTAAATTCAGTTGCTATTTGCCGAGCAGCATTGGATACTTAAGCATCGCGTAATATAAGGTAAAGTAACGTAAGGTCTATATAAGGCCGCTTCCGGTTTGTTTTTAATTTGTTTGTTTAATGGCTTTATTACGATATCCAAATAACAAACATTGCACTATTATATTATAGTACACTCACTGAAATCAGAAAAAAATGAAAAAAAAAATATTTGGACAAAATTGAAAGTCTGAATATAACGATTAAATTTTCAGTAGGAAGTCCTTTACACCTGTATAACGAACTTCTTCAGTTAGCTGAATTTTATATTATGTACCTCAACTATAGGTCTGGTGGGTTTCTCAAACCAGTCCCGTCGGCCTTCGATGAGCTCCAACTGCCCGAAAGTCCCGAAGCCGAGACCCTCAAGCTTGCCGGAATAGACGAGTGGGAACCACGGGTACATGCCAGTAGACGTACATTCCGTGTCAGCTGTCATGTTGTAGTAGTAGTGAAGACCTGGGGAAAAATTGAGGGGAAGGAGAATTAGAATAATCATTTTTATTAGTATTAACTATTACATAGTGTAAAATAAAGGCGCTTTTTTCTGTCTATCCCTGTGTGCTTAAATTTTTTCAACTACGAAACCGATTTCATGGGGTTTTTATGTCAGATAAAGTGATTCTAGAGGTAGGTTTATGTGTTTAAATTTTGAAATGAATACTATGCGAGGTATTATTTAACTTGCTATTTCTAGTAGTAGGTTTTTTAAGGTGAAAGTTGCTGCATTGGCAAAATTTGTTTCAATTCGTAGTGTTCTGCATATCTTTACCTTCGATTCATTGTTAAATCTCCTTAATTCGATTTTAAATTTGCAACAAATACTCTACATTCTTCATGCAAGTGGTATAAACTCTAATGAAATAGTATGAGATTTATTTGGATTGGGGTTGATGTCAATTGCTCAAGTTAAATATGTAAGCAGGTTACTTCACCGCATAGCGGGATTAGTTCTTTAGTCGGTTCTGACATAACCCGCTTTCTCGCCTTGTGATTGTGTGAGTGTTTTCCATCGAAAATAATAAAACGTACCCATCCATGAGATGCAAGCTTGCTCCGTAAAGATGCTGTTGGCGATGTCATCAGCGTCGGTGGAGATGCGGATCTCCTCCTTGTTGATGCCGGTCACCCAGACAGCGTCCTCCACTAGCACACTGGCTTCCTCGCTCTTCACTACTACGTCCGTTGTCCTTGCTGTATCTACAATGATATTGCATTCCTACTTTAAAAGATTAAAATGATATATAGGAAACAATTTTTAGTATAAAAAATGTGAGGGAACCAACAACGAATTGTTATACAAAGAATTAGGAAAAAAATATTGCTTAGGTATTAGGTATGAAAATATCTACGTGAACAAAAAAATATATTTTTTATGTATCTATTTTTAAAAAAAATGTGCAGTGGCTTAGTGTAGTAGTTCCTTTCTTTGTTAAATTAATAAGCTTTTTGTTAAACCAAGATGGACCGCTGAGCAGAATGGATTTTGGTACAAACGCGTATATAATTTCATTCAATATTGTATAAAATGATGACAACATATTGTTGACATCATTGCATAATCCAAATTCGTTCTCCCAGTACACTACTTTATCAAGGTCAGTAGTAAATTGCTCGTAATTTGCTTTGCGAAAGTGGTACCTAAGGCAATTGTTCATTTTTAAAGACATTTTGTTTTTACGTAATTTATTACTAAGTCCAAAGTAATGTATAATGGATCAAGCGTTCTAAAGCGTTCAGAGAGGCGGTAACGGTTGTGCCCTTCACACTGCTCAAAACCAGATCTAAAATTTCATTTGCGTGATTTGTAATATTATATGTATAAATTTTGTAGATATTATCTTAATTTAATATAGTAATATATCGATCGTTGCTATTGCATAATAATAAGTACCTTGGGAGACGAAGAAGATTTGAGTAGTCCAGTAGGACTTCTGTGTTTGTCCAGACAGAGGTGGAGGGTTCCATTCGGTGAAACCCTGGGTTTCCCAATCCAAAACTGCTCCTGAATGCTCATCTTTAGAGATCTGGAACATAGTTAATTGACCCTTAAATAGTTTTATTAGTGTCTTAGAAGGTATACGTGAATCTTCTTTCATTATACTAAACATTACACGGTTTGTGGTAGTTGGTTGTCGGCCTTTATATTCTGGATATTTCCTTACAATCCCGAAATAACAATAGGGTTACAGTATTTTTTATTGGACATTTGACCATGACCTCGCCACTTGGTAAGCAAAAAAGGATCTAGGGGGTAGCATGGCTGCTATTTAGGCATTTTAAAGCCTATTGACTCTTGCATTGAGTAGTTCCAAAGTATACTCTTTAAGAAAGAAGGAAGGAAGGGAGTTCTACTCCTTGGTGGTTCATGGTAGGAATGATGAGGCGAACCGATTTGTACGAATCAATTATAACTGTACTACATGTGGGAGGATATCTCTTCAAAGAGCTGTCGATAAACAACCAACAAACACCCCTCTTTTCACCGGGTTTTAGACCCTGTATTTTCAAAAGCTTTACTTACAGCGATTTGCAGACCGACAATGCTACCAGTTCTTGTGAAGAATCCACAAAGCACGCGGTCTTCGGGGCAGTAGAGCAAGAGGTTGGACCTGGTGGAGTCAGCTCGCGTAGTGAGAGACCAGCCCTCTCGAATCGCGTTTGCTGTTGTTCTTGGAATGTCGAAGAAGAAATCAACTCCCGGATTCTCACCGACATTGAATTTGACTGAAATATAAATAAATTACCTAATCTTGTATCTATTTTGTTCTTTTGTATGCATTTGTCTTCAAAAAAAATACTTAATCATAAATGTTGTTCTTTAGAAGTCGATCGTTTTAGTTAACATCAGCACGAAGGTACGCATTCTCAGTGGCAATAAACATTTTTTTATAAATAACGATATTCTATGAGTGTTTACATTTCGATTTAATTGTATGCTATTTTAAATTTATTTTATGGATTTTTTTAAACTCACCTCTTAAACCAGGTTTGAGAGCCTCTGAAAATAAGAAAAATAGTTCATTAGGTACTTGATGGCGTAGAATTTATATTTTTTATAAGTTAATTTCGTTATTACTTTAATCTGAGTGAAGTTAAGTGAGTGCCCCGGGCACTGCCGTGCCCAAGTATTTCTTCCCCTCAATACCTTCGACGTGGACAAAACTAGAAATTTAGGTAAGCAATGAGCACAAATTAAAAGCTGCTTGAATGCTGCTTGCCGAATGAATTGAATTATGTGCAAATGTTACTGAATCATAATGGTCACTACCGACTACATGCTCCAATACAATAATTAAGAATAACTATTGCTTTATGAAATTAAATGAACCGAGAGTACACTAACACTAGTGTTTGCGTACACACTTGTGCACTATAATTTAAGATATGACTGAGAGCTTATTAGATTTAATTACAAACGTACCAGATAAGTGTAGTAATAAGTATAAAAGTGTTTCACAATCGACCCCTCGGTGACCATGCTCTTATTACTTGTGAAGTCAATGTTAAAAAACCAAACCTTTAATAGCTTACATAGAAAAACGGTTTATTTTGATTTAACTCAGATCTGTAATCCACTTGCTGGTCGAATATACTTAACGGAGTATGTTTGGATTCTAAAATAAATTAAACAACAACCTTATTTAAATGCCCTTCGAAGAAGGAAATAAATTTTTACTTACAAATTTTAATTGTCTACTGATAGCCTATATACACAATTCATAAATTCATAAAAGCTGAGTTACAGCAGCATCGGATACTGGATTTTGTAGTTGGTTTTGTTAGATTTTTCTCGCGCCTTTTATTGTATAAATCATAGAATATGCTCGCTAAGTTGAAATACTACGGATTTTCTGATGATGTATGCAGTACGTTCAAATTGAGCATAGTGGAAACATAAGTATTTTAGATACAGTAAGCGTTCCCAGCGGGAGTACTTAGGGATCTATTTTAAGTCCTATTATCTTTAAACTTGTAAATACAATACGTAGATATATACGTAGATGACACTCAGATATATATTACAGTTTTAAATATACATATATAGGTTTTAGATATAACTAGTGATCTATATTACATAATTTTATAGTTTATATTATATTAAGTATATGATTTTTTTTGGTACGGTACATGTAATAGTTTGTGTATTTTTTGTTTTGTATTTTTTTTTGGGAATAAATGATTTTATTTTTATTTTTGTTTATTAAAAATAATTTGAATAGAACTTGGCTTCTATGAGATCTTAAAACTTTTTACGATGGAAAGACTGCATCGAGAGACTTGGAAAATTTACATTTAACGGTTTTGGTGGGATATATTTATACACAATTATCTAATAAGTAAAATTAGCTACAATAGAAGGATAAATACAATTTAAAATAAGAGATTAATAAGTACTAATTATACCATACCGGTCAAGGGTGACACGAACGCTAGCGCACCAACCAGCAAGAACCACTTCATGTTTTCTTCGAACAAGTAATGATCATTGTCTTTCAAATCCTCTATACTTATACTGAAGATAAAAACCAATAATTCGCAGATTAAACGCTAATAACATTGATTTTTAAATATCCGACCTAATGATAATTCGTTTGTGATAAATTTTGGTGATAATTAATACGATTTCCTGTACTTTTTGGTAGGCACCTAGTTTCAATTCGAATTTGAAAGTTCTATAAAGGAATTATCATTTTAATAAATGGGATTAAAACATAACAGCGCTTATCTTTGACCACCGAAAGGAAAGAAAAAGATAAAAAATGTGTTTCACCGTATTGCATAATAAATTTAGGTTCTTAGTTTTATCTACGCCAAAATTTATGGGTTTTGTATTAGTGACTTCTTGGTACGGTCACTTCTGCACTCTCAGACATCTATAAGTCTAGACTCATTTGGGGATTTGCCCTAAAGCCCAGAATGCTAGGACGGGGGCGTTAATAAAACAGTTGTTTTATTTAACACCTCCTTTCTTTTTTCGTTTATCTCTTTCTTTGCACTTTTGTCAATTTAAGTTAGATTATTAGTCTTCTTTCAGCTGATTTTGTGACACACTTTTGAAGCAAAAGCTTTTAAAGTATTTACTAATAGAGTATCGCGGTTTTCTTTATTTATAACGAAGTCTATTATACTCGTATATAAGATACATCAAACAAGGGTTTTGTTCCAAAGTCTTGCTTACGGGACCTATTTCGTCCTAACTATTTAAAACACAAAATATTGATTCTGGAAATAAAGTTAACAAAGGTTGTGTTGATTTCAATTATCCACATAATTGTTTGCCTTAGAAAAATTCCAACCGTGAAAATGTCCAATGCAAGAAAGTATTTAATATACATCCCGTAAAAGGTAGTAAGTCCATACAATTAAAATGTTCGGGGCAGTTACGCTAAAAATGAGAAAACAAGATGGCAGAGAAAAAACGAACATGTCGTTAGGTATACTTATTGCGTTACTACTTGTGGTAGGAATAAAGTCTTACTACGTTATTGTCTACCTTAATTAGAAGTATAATTATAATGTATTCTACCATATTTTTGTACACGGAACACTATTTGGATAATAATTTTTAAAATTATTATATTTTAATTAATGGCTCAAATTCTATGACATTTTAAATATAATAGATAATGTAATTATTTTTTCTCTTTATCCACCATACATTTATAAAGTCGAAAAAAAAACCTAGAAAATATGGGTATGCGAATTAGTGGGCCACTACCGCACTCACTCGGATATAGATAAGGCTAGAAATATGTCTTTCATAGAAAAATATATAAAAAATACAAATGTTTCAGTAAAAACATTTATTTGATTAGTATGAATAGTAGTAGTCATAGTAGTGTTATTAGCATCCGATGGACCATGGCTCGTCAGTGAAGTAGATGTGCATGGTGACTACTCCTGGGCTATCAGCCATCTCGTACAGGCACTGGGGTCCATTAGATACAATGGCCTGAAGAAGAATATGTTTAAAACACAAACTAACTCTAAACATAATAAAAAAAAGAAAACATTGTAGTAACTGGCGGCCTCACTTAAGAGTGATCTCTTCCAGGCAACCATTTCAGGACAAAAAATACACATTAATAAATTATTAGGTGACGTAGTGCAACTCTAAACTATAATAAATACATTACAATATACTTACACATAATAATTGAGATATAATATAACCAATATAATAATTTATATTATTTTTAGAATATTTTATAACGAACTTCTCCAGCTAGCTGAATTTTATATAATGTACCTCAACTACAAGTCTGGTGGGCCTCTCGAACCAATCCCGTCGGCCATCGATGAGCTCCAACTGTCCGAAGGTCATAAAACCGATTCCTTCCAGTTTGCCGGAGTGCACCAGCGGGAACCACGGGTACATGCCAGTGGACGTGCATTCCGTGTTAGCAGTCATGTTGTAGTAGTAGTGAAGACCTGGGAAAAAGGGGGGACAGGGGAATTTGAATCATCATTAATATTAGATAGTGTAAAATAAAGTAGCTTTCTTCTGCAAATCTTTGTGTTCTTAAATCTTTTAAACTACGAAACCGATTTCATTCGGTTTTTTTTTATCAGATGCAGTGATTCCGAGGGAAGGTAGGTGGGTTATGCGTAGGTATAAATGTATGTACCTTTATAAATGCGGGTAAATTCGCGGATCGCGGCAAGTAAAAATAAAAAAGCCGTGGACTGGACGTGAACCGTCGATTATTTAAAATATTTCGTTTTATTCGGATACGCATTATTTAGACATTTGTAGAATCGTCATTTAAGAATATATGTCTTAAATCGTCAGTGAAAGTTTAGCAACATTTAAATGAAATGTAAGAATAAAACTTTACATCTAGACTTGCAAACGAAACTTGTCTGTGTTCTAAAAATAAAGAAAAGCATAATGTTTACTTCGTTAATTTATGTAAGATTCTGTGTATAATAATATTAAAAACTTACGATGGTAAATAACATAAATTTAAACAGCTATAATGCGCATTCAAGCAGCCACAATATCTGTGCATGAAATTCGAACAGTATTAATTCGTTAATTGATCGTTTGCCCGCAATCACAACGGATGTCTGCGTTCAGATTGTCCTCGGGCGGTTTCAACCCCAATGACGTGGGCATCGGCGAAATACAGTCAGTTTATTCTGAATTACATATTACAAATATCAAACTTCGTTTAATGATTCGAATCCGCAGCTGAATCTGAATTAACGTTGAACTTGGTATTTTTAATTAATTAAAACCTTTGCATTACAAATTACAATACTGTATCGCTTGCAAAAAATTAAATATCCATTTCTTGCATTGTTCAAGTAGCTCTTGGGAATTGGTACAACTCGCATTTACAATTTCTGATAGTATTTTTGCAGTTTACGACACAACAACTACTATGACTCATTTTTGTTAGCGGACTAATGCGATCAATTAATTATAATCATTATGATGAAATGTATGAAAATGTATTATGTAAAATCTCTTTGCAATTGACAGATTCTTTATCACATAGCCCACATTATTTCTACTTTTGATCACCATGAGCGGTGCTATAGATTATGTTACCCGCACCTAGTACTTTACACAACACCTAGTTGTTTTAGTCGGTTTGAGTCTGATGTGTTTGATTTGTTTGAGCGTTCTCCAACAAGAATAAAAAGTACCCATCCATGAGATGCAAGCTTGCTCCGTAAAGACACTATTGGCGATGTCATCGGCGTTGGCGGAGATGCGGAGCTCCTTCCTGTTGATGCCGATGACCCAGACAGCGTTCTCCACTAGCACACTGGCTTCCTCGCTCCTCACTACTATGTCCGTTGTTCTTGCTGTATCTACAATGATATTGCATTCATACTTTAAAAGATTAAAACGATATTTGTATTTGTTTAGGAAAATTTTAATTGTAATAATTGTTTGTTACAAAAGGAATTAGGGAAAATAGAAATGAATGTTTAAGTACATGAAAAAAATGCGTAGAGAAAAAGAATCAAGCCGAAAATTTTTATGTTTTATTTTACAAACTAGATCAGTTTTCTGGAATCGAATTTACAACCAAGTGTTTAATTAAATGTTTTATTTAACTCGTGGTGTAAAATATAATATTTCATTTATTTAAATAACTATTTGTGAATGTGTTTGTTAAATACTGTTTTAATGGATAATTGTATCTTTGTATCTTAATATATAAATTACGTGTCACATAGTCCGCGATTAACTCCTAAACTACTGAAACGATTTTAAATTTGCACACCGTGTGCAGTTATAGGATGGCAGGATAGCTTACATATCAATTTATTACATTGTATAAAATAATGAATACCTTGAGAGACGAAGAAGATTTGAGTAGTCCAGTAGGACTTCTGTGTTTGTCCAGACCGGGGTGGAGGGTTCCACTCGGTGTAACCTTGGGTTTTCCAATCGAAAACTTCTTCTGAAAACTCATCTTTAGCAAGCTGAAAAATATTTTATCCACTCTTTAATAGTTTCTTAGTTACCCTTTGATATTATGATTTTTTTGGGAAAAGCATTTCCGAAACCTTTTTTCATTAGGGCGATTTAATGTCAAACTGCATATAGTTTTTATACCATTGCATTTTTATTTATTTTATTTATTTATTTTATTTAATTATATTTATATTAGCAAGTTATAACGGTAGGTATAATTCTACTGATAATCATATTAATTATACTCATACATGCTGAAGAATATGTATATTCTGTTACTTATTTGCACTTAATTTACCTGACTTGATTTCCATGAAAATTTGTAAATAATCTTTTTAAAATAAACGCGATCATCGCGAGAAAAAAAAGGTGTGATATATAAAATAATACAAATGAATAAGTTCGTTATCGTCCAAGATTACAATTAAACTTTATATTTATAGGTCTGATAAGAAATCCTTACTAATAATAAAGCGAAAGCTATATCGTCTGTATGTTTTCCATTACATATTATAAAACTAAATCGCTTTTCCTATAAAATGAAATGAAAATCAAAAATGTTTTATTTCTGAATAAATTTGAAACAGATATTTCTAGAAGGTCTAAGTATGCCATTTTCGTTATACGCAGTCCATTCAAGAGGATTCAAGAGGAAGGTTTACGTCTAAAATACATCTATACTAATATATAAAGCTGAAGAGTTTGTTTGTTTGTTTGTCTTTGAGGGCTTCCTTTGCGTGCGCTGCGAAAACGGTTAAAGATACCAAAAAATATCTAAATAAAAGTTTGCGACAGTATATGTCTATCTTCTAAGATTGACTCACTATAACATAATAATAGAAATAGATCCGACGGGGACGAAGTCGCGAGCAACAGCTAGTGTAAAAATAAGGGTTAAGCTAGCGAGCTAGCGCTAGTTATAGATAAACGGGTATTACTTACAGCGATTTGCAGACCGACAATAGTGCCGGTTCTGGTGAAGAATCCACAAAGCACGCGGTCTTCGGGGCAGTAGAGGACCAGGTTGGGCCTGGTGGAGTCAGCTCGCGAAGTGATGGACCAGCCCTCAAGAATTGCGTTTGCTGTTGTCCTTGGAATGTCGAAGAAGAAATCAACTCCCGGATTCTCACCGACGTTGAATTTGACTGAAATATAAATATATCTATTGGTTATTTTGTTGTTTTAAAACTCCTGTTTGAAATATTCACTTATATCTCATATATCTATATATTATATAAAAGAAAGTCGTGTTAGTTACACCATTTATATCTCGATAACGGTTCAACTGATTTGGCTGAAAATTGGTGGGGATGTAGTTTAGAACCAGGAGAAGGACATAGGATACTTTTTATCCAGTTTCCAGGGGAATAATTTTTTTATGAAAGTAAACGCGGACGGAGTCGCGGGCAACAGCTAGTATATATGAAGTAGTAAGAAACATAAAAAAGAAGTCTTCTAGCCAATAGGAATTAATTTTTTAGATCTCAACCGTATTAAAATCAAAACGTAGCAATGGTAATAGCAGAAGCATTTATTTAATAAAATAAAACGTTGAAAAATAAAACTATGGGTAGGATTAAATTTTAATAGTATTATTACAATTATATGCTTAAAGTTTCGTTAGTTTTATTATGTTTTAGAAAGATATACTATGAAAGTTAACCTAGCCAAATCTTCATTAAATACATAAAGGTTTTAAAGAAAACTTACCTCTTAAACCGCGATCGAGAGCCTCTGTAACAAAAAAAGGTTTTAAGTAATTTAATTTAGTTTATTTAGCTAGATTAGTGAAATTTAATATAATTTTTAAACAACGGATTAATAAGTATTTATTAAAAACATACCGGTCAAGGGCGACGCGAGCGCAAAGGCACCAACCAGCAAAAACCACTTCATGTTTTCTTCGAACTTTCAACAAGTAATGATCATTGCCTTAAACACCTTTATTCTTATAGTGGAGATAAATACCGATATCTCGCAGATTAAACGTTAATAACATTGATTTTTCAATATCCGACCTAACGATAATCCGTTTTTGATAAATTTTCGTGATAATTTACACGTTTTCTGCACTTTTTAGTAATCTGAATTTGAATTTGAAAGTTCTATAAAGTAATTATTATGTTTAGTAAATAAGATTAGAAGATTACAACGCTTATCTTTCAATACCGAGAGGAATGATACAAAAATAAAGCATCGAGTAGTGCACTTAATTGTATAATAACTTTCAGGCTCTTTTATCTACGCCAAATTACGAAGTATGGGTGACTAAGCCGTCCTCCGAACCGGTGGTAAATGTTTTGTAATACCTAGACAATTCAAAAGTATGTAGTAACAATATGTAGCCTAGTTGAATAAAGGTATATTTGAATTTTGACTTTTTATGACCCTTTGCTCGACTTAGTGGCGAATTTGCCCCAGAGGCCAGAGTGCCCAGACCAAAAATCTAGTCTTTTACTTAAGTAAAATAAAACAACTGTTATAATAAATATAATGTTTAATCATTTAAAAAAGAATTAAAATATTATTCACTATTATCTTATTAGCAGCCGATGGACCAAGGCTCGTCGGTGAAGTAGATATGCATGGTGACTATACTAGGGTTGTCAGCCAACTCGTACAGGCACTGGGGTCCGTCAGGTACAATTGCCTGGATAAAAGATGTTAATGCTTAAATATAAGCTTTGCGAGTTAATTTGTATTAAAAGGTATCATATACAGAGTATACTTAATAGACTTATATGGACAAAATTGTAACTCGAATAATTTTCCTTCCCGTGACGGGATAAATTCCCGCCGCTCCTATGTGGTAACCCAGGGTCTAATCTACCTGCATGCCAAATATCAGCCAAATCTTATCAGTACTTTTCGCGTAAAAGAGTAAAAGTAAAACATACAAACTTTCACATTCATTATATTAATAAGATAACTTCAGAATCATAGTCTGAATGTACCCTCAAAATTTACCGTAGTAAGTTTTTTACATCCTATACATTGTACCGCTTCAGCTGACTATTGATCTTTTATCAACCGTGCGTATTACCTGAACTTCTTGTCTGCCGGGTCTCTCGAACCAGTCTCGTCGGCCATCGATGAGCTCCAACTTTCCGAAGCTGATGAAGCCGAGACCCTCCATTTTGCCGGAGTGCACTAGCGGGAACCACGGGTACATGCCAGTGGACGTGCATTCCGTTTCAGTTGTCATGTTGTAATAGTAGTGAATGCCTGGAGGGAAATTAGAGAAAAGGGAATTTGTATATATACAATTTACACATGTAGATATGAGGCCGTGGACGAATCAAGGCTGAAGAATTTTCCAGGTCAATTTAAAATGATTTACAAAGTCTTTAGTTATATAAAGTATTATAAAATATATTACATATTATTAAGTATATTGTTAATAACGGTGAATCCGAATTGACGTTGTTTAAAATTTACGGAATTTTCTGTGTTCCGTTCTACCACAGCAAGTGGAGGTCCCGGGCACCTTCGCAGACTCTTCCGCGATTGTCTGATATAACTTGCTTTCTAGGGCGTTTTCCTTCAAAAGAAAATGGCTAAGCGATCGTACCCATCCACGGGATGCAGGCTTGCAACGTAAAGACGCTGTTGGCGATGTCATTAGCGTCGGCGGAGATGCGCAGCTCCTCCTTGTTGATGCCGGTCACCCAGACAGCGTTCTCAACCAACACGCTGGCTTCCTCACTCGTGACTACTACGTCCGTTGTTCTTGCTGTGTCTACAATGATGTTACAATACTAGTATAGTCTGTGTCTACATACAGTCATACTGTGTCTACAATGATGTTCAATAACAAATTAATAAATTTTAACTCTAGAGTTAAAATTTATTAATTTGTTATTGAAAATAATAGTTGTTGTTTGTTAAAACAAACATTCTCTCACGTTTTCAAAATTAATAAACAAATTTGGAGTCGCGCAGTAGGTAATAAGTAGGTAGTAAATAGTTCCTGGATTCGATTTATTTATCTTTATATTATATTTTGTTTTTATAAATAAACATATTTTTATTTCCATTACTAATAAATACCTTGTGAGACGAAGAAGATTTGAGTAGCCCAGTATGACTTTTGGGTTTGTCCAGACAGGGGTGGAGGGTTCCACTCGGTGTAACCTTGGGTTTCCCAATCCAAAACTGCTCCTGAATGCTCATCTTTAGCAAGCTGAAACATATTTTATTGACCCTTTAATAGCTTTCTCTGTTGCCCTTCCATAATATGTAAAGCATATTTTTGTTTGGAGTCGATGTACTGTTTTTTATCGTTCAATATGAGAAAAAATGTTCCGACTTATATATTTAGTATCATATGCAACCGGGATAAAATTGGGGATGATAGTAGACCGGTTATGTCTAAGTGGATCCAACGTACACAACAGCAAATTGTGAAGTTGTAAAGAATTACATTAAACGCGGTTCTGCTATTTTCATGTGTGGAGTGGTGGCATAGCTGCTATCTAGGCATTTCATAGTGTATTGACTTGAGTAGTTCCAAACTATACTCTTAAAGAAATTGGAGGAAGAAAGTTTTACACCTAAGGGGTTCTTGGTACGAATAACGAAGCGAACTGATTTGTGCGAATTAGCCGTAACTGTACTACACATGGGAGGATATCTCTTCAAAGAGCAGTCGATAAAAAACGAAAAAAAAATCTTTTTAACGGATTTCACAAAAATAGAATGCAATTTCAAAAGCTTTACTTACAGCGATTTGCAGACCGACAATGCTACCAGTTCTGGTGAAGAATCCACAAAGCACGCGGTCTTCGGGGCAGTAGAGCAAGAGGTTGGACCTGGTGGAGTCAGCTCGCGAAGTGAGAGACCAGCCTGCTCGAATCGCGTTTACGGTTGTTCTTGGAATGTCGAAGAAGAAATCAACTCCCGGATTGAGACCCATGTTGAATTTGACTGAAATATAAATAAAATACTTAATCTTGTATCTATTTTGTTCTTTAGTATAAGTTTGTCTTTTGGTTCTATGCTATACGAAATCGTAACAAAAATATTTAAAAATCGTTAACTCCATAGGTGTTTTTAGTTTTTTAGAAATCGATCATTTTAGTTAACATCAAAACGAATATATAATGTATTCTGATTGGAATTGAAAGGCTTTACATTACATTTTAATTTTATGCAAGTATGAAATGCTTTGAATTTTAGATTTTGATATTTACTTTATAGATTAGAGTTTTAAAAAGAGATATAATATGAAATTAAGTTTTGCTTAATCCACCTTAAATGTATGAAGTTCTTGATAGAAACTTACCTCTCAATCCGCGATCGAGAGCCTCTGTAACAAAAAGTTAGAATAATTTTTGAACGCATAAAATTTATTAATTTTTAATAAGTTTTATTGCTACCACTTTCATTGATTTTTATACAATTATCATAAAATATATTTATGTATGTACACAATACATACCGGCCACGGGGGACGCCAGCGCTAAAGCAGCAACCAGGAAAAACCACTTCATTTTTTTTTCGGACAAGTAATGATCATTGTATTCAAACTCGTCTATACTTATACTGAAGATAAATTCCGATATCTCCCAGATTAGACGCTAATAACATTGATTTTTATATATCCGACCTAACTCTAATCCGTTTTTGATAACTATCGTGATAATTAACACGTTTTTTGTAGTTTTTAAGAATTTCATGAAAATTATGAATTATCTGTTTTAAAAAATAAGATTAAAAGACAAACAGTGCTTGTCTTTGAAAACCGAAAAGAAAGATAGAAAAATAAAGTTTAAAACTATAATAGCATTTAATTATTTTAAATTTTTAATGTACCTTCTACGTGTGTATTTTCATGGTACTTTTATTTATAATACCAATAACTTTTACAATGCCGTAAAATTAAGCCTTCAAAATTTACCATTAATATACTAGTACCATTATATATGTAGCAAGAATTAGCTTTGTCACACGATTTTAATTTGTCCTTCACTTTCTTTTTTAAGCATATTACACTCAAGATCTGTCCGGCTTTTTCTTACTTCAAACAGACTACCAAGACTACCTGGGAAATCTTTTGGGTTTTCCAGTCAAATTTTATAGGTCAGCCAGTAGGCGCCTCTTTTATTACATACCTACATTTCACACAGACTATACATTGAGTATATGAAAGACAAAACTTAAGGTATTTTGCGATAGTGCAGTGTGTGGGGTAACAAACAACAGTAAATTGATTTAGAATTTAGAAGTATAAGGTTAGTCGAGTTCCTACATTGGAGGTTCCCACATTGGGAGGCTGCAGATTACTCCACTCAACCCATCAAATAACCAGATAACGTAGGCTCGTTTATAAATAATTTTATGTTGATAAGATTAATAAAACAGTGTAGAAATAATTTGATAATTTATTAAATGGCAGTAATTATAACATTGACTCTAAGTGTCTTCCAAATATTCTGTTGTTTTCTCTGTAACTGGAAATTTTCTATCTTTACCCCGTTTTTTTATTCCCCAATTGTTAACAGTGTTTTTAAGAATCATAGGAACATATTGGTGAAATAAAAATAACGCATAAAATCTTTGTTTAGGCACCCACGTCTCCCTTGATAAGTTATTCGAAAATATGACTTTTGTAATTTTCTTTTTGTTTTTTTTATGTACCAGAGTAATAAATATTGTTGTAAAAATATAAATGACATATTTATTATTTTCTATAATACGTTTTTTTTATTATTAGATATTCGGCTTGTATTTGTCGTGTTGTACGGGTACCCTTTTATCAGTTCGTCTTCACCACCAACCAGTCAGCATCAATTTATGTGAATAAGCTCTTCAGTTCATCGAATATTTTGTTCTTGTATCTGACGCCGGTCAGTTTGACCCTGTCCAGTACTTCGGGGATCTTGATAGAGTCGCCAGGCCTGAAAATTTGTAAAAACTCTTGTAACCAAGCTTTCATGGTTGTAGATTCCAAGAATTCTTTTTTTCGTTTTAAGCTAGCAGCACACTCGTAAACGCGAAAGTTAATATAAAATGTTGGCAAAGTATATAGACCAATTACACTATACGATCTCGATTGGCTGAATCGCTCTCAAAAATTTACGTCAGCACAGTGTAATCAAAAACAGCTTGCGACCTGCCTGAATGTGCGTTTGTGTGCGTTGACAAATTCGTAAGCTCATGCGATCTATGAATAAGATAATTATTCACAGACGCAGCACACATACGCACAATTAGCAGTGCTAAATTCGTGTATGTGTGTGATGTGAATGATCTCATTCATGTTAAGAGACGAGTAGACGATAGATTTCTTTTGGTATCTACGGAAGCCAACAAAAATATCGACCATGGTCTTTCAGTGCTATTTTAAATAATTTTGTCTTATACAGCTATGAAGGGTTGATCACCCAGTGTTTCATGTGCAGATTTAATTTGAAGTATACAATAGAATAAAGCTTCTCATTCTTGGAGGTGAGAAGGGTATACTACAAAAACAGATTTTTATTTAAAACTTCAAGTTAATAAAAGAAAGAAACAACAAGTTTTATAGCATACATATTGTCATGCATATTTATTAATTTTCAATTTCACATTTCATAGACAACACACAATAAATATAGGTAATGTTTCGTGCAACTTTCAAACGGTTAATGAGACGACATGCATTTTTTGATATTTTATTGGAAGTAAGTACATGTGCATAGTTTAGTAATATCTCACTGGCAACGGATGTTCCAGGGGTCGTCGATGAAGTACACGTGGAGGCCGACGGCGCCGTGCTTCAGAGCGAAGTCGTAGTAACACGCTGGGGCGTTAGGCACCACCATCTTCCACTGAATTCAACAATATTTGTTATCACCGGCGGATCCAGGAGGAGGGATTGAGGGGGGGATTGAGTTGGTTCCAGTACCACAAATTGAACATAATGATTTATTACCAACTCGCTACAGAAATTTTCTTCTATAAATTTTGGTCTATTAATCGTTTTTTTAAGCTTTTACAAATCTATGGCAATTCTTTAGATCGAACGGCGTACTTCTGCAAAAAAGCTTTATAAAAAACCTATACGTATTCTTACCGAGGAAGTTTCTTTGCCTTCCCACTTCTCAAACCAATCTTTTCCTTGGACCTTCCCGCGAAGGGATCCGAAGAAATGGAAGCCCACGCCCACCAGATCACCGCCGGTGGTCAGCGGGAACCAGGGCAGGAGGTCGTCGCAGTTCTTGTCGCGGGTCATGTTCCAATAGTAGTGGGTACCTTGTTTGTCAAACAGTTTATATTATTTTATGTATAATCTTATACAACCAGTAAATAATAATCGAACTAAACATCACGCGATGACTCGATAACTGATTGTACGTTTAATTCGATAATAAGAACACATCAAACATTATTTTAAAATAAATTTGGAAGTCTTAAAATAAATACACGTACTACTTGTACTTCATGATTTTTTGTCTTTTTAATTTTCATAAAAGCGGGCAAATGGGGTGGTTGCCTGCCATTTATTGTCTTGCAAACCATATTTGCAAGGACCTACAATTAATATGGTAGGGTATAATTCCTAGGATGAAGATTTCGCTTGAGGCTCAGAAGATAGTCTCTTCAGTTGCACCGTTGTTCCGACTATTATACTAACCCATGTTAGGTATGCAGTTCTGTTTCTTGAACAGCGTGGTGGTCAGCTCGGCTTCCGTGCTGGGGATCCTGATAAGCTGGCCTTCAAGGTCACTGACCCACACGCCGCCATCTTGAAGGGTCGCGCCATTCTCCACTTGAGGACCAGCTCCAGCTTTTAGAGACTCTGAAAATATTACATATACATTCGAAAATAATACTATTAATAAATCACATGTTATCAACATAGTCATTCAGTATGTTATGGAATTTAATAATATATAATGAATCACGTTTTATAATTAAGATAAGATTAGAATTAAGAATTTTAGAATTAAACGTTAATTCCTCTGTGAGGGGCTCCAAGTGAGTTTTAAAATGGAAGATTCGGAAACTCTTGATATACTTCCTTCTGAAAAATGCTACATTTTCATACATATCGTTTGTCTAGTCTTACATACTTACTTTTTCATTCTCAACTTAAATATAGGTTTTCTATAAAGTCCCTAGATTGGAATTAGAGTTAAATATAAGAATAATGAGAATTATGGAAGCCATGTTAACACACTCAGGAAAATGCCTTTGTCTAGTCTCAGGCCTAACGTGAATTACGGATAAACGTGAATAACAAAGTGAACGGGTATCCATAAAAGGATTTCTCTCCGACAAAAAAGGGGAATAAAGATAATTCATTATAGTCTAGTTTACCTTCAGAAACGTAATACTGCGTGGCGGTCCAGTAGTCCTTGGCTGGCTCGGAGTCGGTGGCAGGAGCGCGCCATTTTATAAGACGCTTCTCTGGTTTGATCGTTGGCGAGTCAAATTCGTCAGCGGGAAGCTGAAAATATTTTATAATGCTGAATTGACTTTAAAGACAAAACTAATCTTACTAATTTTCAACGTCATCTGGTGGTAAGTGATCAGCGAAACGCTTGAGATCTTGGAATGTTATTGTTTTGTCGGTCTTTTAAAGAAAGGTACGCTCTTTTTTTGAAATACCTTTAGTGGCATTAGAAATTCACTAAGCAGATTCCACAGGGTGGTTGTACGTGGCAAGCTATTTCTGCGTGAATGCACATTGTTTGAGGGTGGTATTTCATCACATTGGGTAGTAAATCACATAAAAGTTAATACCGTTATTTTATTATCTATTATTTAAAATAATGGTTTAATTTACTTTTATATAAATATCTGATTTTAGATTCGCATGATACTAAACTACCGAAACATTGTGAATCGTTAAAAACTGCTTAGGACTTAAACTCAAATAGCAAATCTCTTTGGTAAAACTGCCTATTATTATTATTAATAGCTTTGTCCGCTTAATACGGATCAAATTGTAATTTAATTCTTCGTTTTGATACATTACCTAATATTTAACTTATGATAAAAGATAGGTAGTAATTAATAAAGCATAATTAATATAATTCAATATAAATTGTCTTATCGCGATGTCGATCTTAGTAATTATATTATCGTATATGTCATCAAAATAATAAACATATTTCGATCATGTTTATTTCCATTATAAAATTGATATCCATTATGACATTGTTAATACTTATCAGTCAAGTAGCTATTAATAATAAAAAGTATTTTAATAAAATTTAACAAACTGTTTATTAACGAAAAATGTGTTCTAATCTTAGAGAAAAAAAATCAAAATGTTCAAAAAAAAAAATCAGATTAAAACGTAATAACTGTTATTTGGTTGTTAGTTTGATTTGTAGCATAAACTTCTGAATCGATAAAATTCAAATATGGTTCTTAAATCAGGCTTTTTTGTGGTCATAATTTCTGTGGTAGGTACCGACATGAAATCAGGTTTATAATATTATAAATTTCAGACCTTACATCAGTAGATTTTACGTGACAGGATAATAATCCAAATACACTCACAAATCGCAATATTAGTCAGGAAGGATATTTTCTTTACAAAGCGACAAACATTTTGACTTTCTTATCGTAAATTATAATCGTAGAGTGGAAAGATCGGGCCAGTTATTGCAGTAAAACCAAATTTTAAATATAAATAATCTTTTAATCCTTAAAACTAATCCCGTTACTAAATTCAGCAGATCTTGGATTAGGTACACAGATATAAGTTAAATCGGTAAAGAAAACAATTATTTTCCATTTTGAATGGGAATAAACGAAGAAAACGGTCAAGCGGGAGTTTACTTCGCGTACCAAGGATTATATATTATATTATTCTTATTTAATTCTTTTATGTTTACAGTATGTTATACGACCACGCCTTAAAAACCAATAAATTTGAATGCGTATCGAATTGCAAAGTTGCGTTAATTTTATATTTATTTTAATAGTAAATAGTTTTGAGCTTTTAACTCAATGTCTCGACGCGTTTCTTCGATAAAATATTTAACAGACAAACGATTAACGAACCAACGGATAGCAGTAATCGTGTCCTTAACCTCTATTTAACGTATGGAAACATAAAAATAACGTCAATTAAAACTTTAATCTGAAAAAATCTATTATATAATAAAGATTTGTTATTTTATAATAAGTATTATTATTTTGTAAATAGCTTAGACGACACAATAACCTGTATCAAAACAACTCGTTTAATTAGACGTAGCGTGATTTACATTTTAAATATGTGACGATATTATAGTTTTTTAGGAAAAGCCAGTTGCGAATTTGCATTTGTCTTGGTCGCCTTCTGCCCCATGCCAATTAGTAAGTACGAGGCACCCCTTTCTCAGTACCCATCATACATCATATTGAGTACATAATGAAAAATTTACGTTAATGCCAACTTTTGTGAAAATCGATTCAGAAATAATATCTACTATATGCTGTGATTTTTTTGTCACAATTGGCTGCCCCTAATATCTGGCCGCTCTTGGTCTGGGTCTTCGGAGCCGTAAAGCCTACCGGGTAGCCACCCAGTAGGTCTCATTTGCAGCCCTACTTGGTGGGTACCCCCACAGTGCCAGACATTCTAACGCCTGAACAGTGATGTGCAAATGTCACTGTGCTCCGGTGTGCAGGGCACTGTAGCCAGCGAGATTACTGGGCCATTGAGTCTTAAGATCTTATGACTTTTTAGTCACTTTTGTGGGGAGCGTCGGTTTAGTGCACCCCTGTCCGGAGTCTGTCTAAACCCAATAGAACAAGGTTCCGGGGAGCACTGCATTGGTTATGGGCTGGCATTTCTCTTACAATCAGGGGTGCGCCCAGCTTGTCTCTATCTACAAAGCTTACAAATTATGAAAAGTAAGAATTAAACTTGTTCTAAATAAAAGAGGAGGACTGGATCAGATTGTATTGTTTAAGGATTTTTACATCAGAACTTTCGACTGTTGAACTATTTTTTATTTTAAAGCAGGTGTTCCCCGCGTGGTCCCAATTAAGTCCCAAACGCATCCATTACATATAACTCTTAAAAGTTGTAAAAAGTACTTATATGCGCGAAGCTTCTTGTAATTACTTGTTAAAATAATATTAAGACAAAAAGTCACAAACAAAATTTATATTAGGCAAAAAGAAACGTAAAACTGAACTGTGTATGTGCTTATACGAATCTCTGGAACTACGGGATTTATTTTAAAAAATATCTTTGTATATGATAGCTATGTTCATAACGTGTAGGAGTAGTAAATGGTTCTTCTTAATAGCAAATGTAACATTGTAAAAACATTTAACATTCACAAGATGCTTCGCATTTTTAATTTGTTTACAGGAAGTAATAGATTTGTGAAGAAGGAGCAATTCAATCGAGTAATTTAACAACATGTGGTTAATAAGAACATTTTATTAGTATGTACCTATAGTGTTTACACCTAAATGATTTTTTGTAGCTACAACAGCTTACAGCTTACAATTATAAGGAAAAAAAATTTATAGGTATGTACTAAAAATACTTTCTTAATCTTCTGCATCCCTATTACATTTCTATAAAAAATTATTAAAATCATAAAAATGATAAAAAATATATTGAACTACCCGCTCCCTGTGGTTTTATCCACATTTATGCATGTATTATTATATACACATAAACTTTCCTCTTGAATTACTCTATCTGATAAAAAAAATCGTATGAAGATCGGTGGGGTAGTTTCAATATTTAAGCAAACATATGAAAAGACAGAAAAAAGCGACTTTGATTCTATTTAATGATAGAATCGCGTATCTATATCTATACTAATATATAAAGCTGAGGAGTTTGTTTGTTTGAACGCGCTAATCTCAGGAACTACTGGTTCGAATTGAAAAATTCTTTTTTTATTGAATAGACAATTTATCGAGGAAGGCTTTAGGCTACATAGCATCACGCTGCAACTAATAGGAGCGAAGAAATAATGGAAAAACAAATCAACGGGGACGAAGTCGCGAGCAACAGCTAGTCTATGATAAAATTCAAATTCGTGTCTTATCACTTGAACTTTGATTTTTAGGTAGTTATAACAAATATGATAAGCTTAGCTTCAGATAGCCAGGAAACCCTTCCTATTAACAGTTTACTATAAATTTGTAATACCAGTATTTTTTTTTAATGAGAGGTTATTAAGGACGGTTATAAGGACGAGGTTAGATACTCTTTACGTGAAAACCGCATTATATTCAGAAGAAACACTACAGTAATATAACTTATAATCTATACTAATATTATAAAGTAAAGTTTGTGTGTTTGTTAAATTGTAAGGGGTAATCTCGGGCTCTACTGAACTGATTTTAAAAATTCTTTCACCAATAGAAAGCCACATTACTGATGAGT
>DWAJ01001316.1:0-23271 GCA_018238005.1 Eurema mandarina | reverse complement strand
ACAATGTTTGATTTTGACATAGAATCATAAATTAAAAAAAATTTTTGACAGACCTGTCAGTTATGTTACAAATATACAAAAGTCAAAATGGCGGACGCTCTGCGCGCCTTTTTGTCCGTTAATAGTCTTTTCTAAAAAATATTTCTTTATTTTTTTGCAAGGTTTAAAGCCTTTTTCCTTTCCTGAAAAGGTATAACTAAAGACGTGGCTGTATGGGCTCAGTCCCTTTGCCTTCCCACTAATGGGAGAATTAAACTAAAGAACGAAGAAGAATGTTACAAATATAGTTAAAAATATTGTTATCAATAATAAAATAATTTTAGGCACGTAGTAATTGTAGGTATAATAAGCATTTTAAACGTTTATAATTACTAATAATACAGGAAACATTTCGCGGTAAAATTCTTGGAACGACCCAAATGTGTATTTCGTATCTGTGACGTTTTGTATGTAGGGTTGTCATCGGGTATAAAATAAATTAGGTATGTATTTAATAAGCTATATTATTTTTTTTTAGTTTTTTCGTATTGTCGGTTCTATACGTAAAAGAAAAAAGCTGAACCCTTATAAAGTTAATATATTGTCCGCCTGTGTGTTTAACTGTGCGTCAGTCGGCCCTTTATTTCGAAAACAGGTGAAACTATCAACATTTTTAAAATTTTAACCTTATATTTATAATTTAAGTCTTTCGTCCTTGAAGTTCTGCAATCAAACTCACATGTTCCGGTGGACATTAGATAAATAATAGTATGGACCATAAACATAAGAAAAATCTCTCAAAATTGTTCATAGTTATTAAATCTTAAATATATACTGTGATCAAAGCACTAAATTTGAACGTAAGGGCTTTAAGATATAAAAACGGAACCCTTGGTGGAATAATCTGACTGGCCTTAAGCTTTTTTCTTTTATCATTCTTTATTTAAGCTATTTAAAGTATAAATACTAATTCTACTTCCTATTTTATCAAAGTAATAAGCCCTGTTAAGTTGCTTAAGATTAAATACCCACGTCATGACACTTTCTTTGTCATTATTTTTCATTTTTTAAAAGGTCAACTAAAAATAAAGCTTATCTACGATAAGATAGAATTCCATTGATGTTTAACTTTTATTATCAAAATACGAAAACCGCGTTATTATCGTATTATAGCAGCCCTATTTAATAATTATTGATATGCAAATATTATTGCTGTTGTGTCCTATAGAAAACATATGATAGTAAAGAGCCTTTAATAAGAAACATAATGAGTATTATAGTGGGGTGTTAGGTGGTTTTAATTTGGATAACAAGTGCCAGTCGGAATAGGTTACTCCGAGACCTCGAGTACCCAAAGTACCTAAGATTATTATAATAATCTGCAATATGTGCACAGCCTACTGTAGCTATTTTAATTTAGCTTTAATTTACCCCTTTGGCAACCTGTACATGTATATTTAGATTTCATTTGCAGTTATGAAATTTTCCCTCTAACTTTGGTATACTTGCCAGATTCTAAGTTCTGGGTCAATAAATAGTACCTTATAGGTTATTTTGTCTTGGCTCTAGGTATCTTTTTGTATGTCTGTTACGCGTATACGCCAGAACCACTAAACCAATTTAATTATAATATTATACTATAAAATAATATTGTACTGAAAACATGTAGAATTTAAACTTAATAAGGGATACTTAAATTTTTTAATCTTATGGCGAAAAAAATTGTTGAACAAGTAAAAATAAGGGTATGGTTATTATATTTTGTTATGTAAACATGCAACTAATTTGTATGTTAAAAGATAAGGCTTTTTCACGCGGACAACAGTTAGTTCTTAATTAAAGTAAAAAACCAAAACGTAACAGTCGTGCTATTAGTTCGCAAAAGTCCATTGACCCAAAAGTGAAACGGTTTAAACTTATTATCACAACCTAGATATGCCCATAGATTTGAATAGAAAACAAATGATTCACTATTATACAGTTTTATTGAAAGTCAAAGGGGGTCATTTAACTTTAACTGAAACTATGGAGCTCTTCCTTGCCTAAATTATTAGTCTACGTCTATCTACGTATATCAAATGTAAATTCACGAAGTTTCGTTGTTAAATTTACTTTACTAAATCCTATAGATTATAAGTAATTTATTATACATTGATTATCTTTTATATTAAATATATATTTTAATATACTGGATCATAACACCTGTACTTTAGTGGACACTATATAGAGCTTTTACAGGAAAACCTAATAATTGTTTAACCTAACATATGATCAGTAAATCTATAAGTACAGAATACAGATTGCCCTATATTTGCAGCTTTCCGATCTTATTTGGGAAATTGCATCAGGGCCGACAAGTAGCCGAAGTTATTTCTGTCGCATGACTGTAGTACTGTAGGGATATGACGAGGCGCCACGCTGAGATCACCACTTCTCGATATGGACAAAAGGGGACCAGCCTTTGAACACAAAAAGATTAGCTACAATTGGCATGCAGACTTCATAATTACTTTGTTATATCAAAATTATCGCGTCTGGCTCCAATTATAAGGACGAAGTTGAGTGTCGCACGTTATTAACCTAAAAACCTGCTTACATTGTTTACTTGAATATTTCTGATAATTTTAACACCGCTACGTTAAACGGTTATTTTCCACTAATTTGATTAAATCGTTGTACAAATACAATAAAAAATACTAGAAGGTATCTTTAAGTTTTGTTTTGTTTATCTTTGCTTTTTTTATTTATTTTCTTATAAAGTTATATACCTACCTTTCTAAGGAAACTTGCAAGAGATTTAACAAGAAGTTTAGTAAACAACTGACTTCGTCCTTTGGCATCGCTAAATATAATCTGCGGATGAGTTACCCACCTATTTCGGTATTCTAGAAATAGAGTGGAGAACACAGTTCAATCTTGCAACTGAATCATTGAATTTTTTTGTTTTATATTGATTCATATATAATAATTAAATATTCACAAAATATCTGCGGAATTCTATTAAAAATAGGACATTGATTTTCAAATATAACATTATGCAAGTAATTTATTGGCAGTATTAACAAAATTCCATTGCAAAGTTTGCAACTTAACATACTAACAAATTTTAAACAAAGAGACTCTTTCAAAACCAGACAAACTTAATCCTAGGATTTGTCAATCAATACCAAACAGGAATGTTACGACTTCTTTGTTACAAAAATAAACTCTCGCTTATTTATCTTATCGGTCAACAAACATTTTCTACTCAAGATTGTAGAAAGCCACCAAGGCTTACGTCATATGGGCCAAGTATACTGAGATCACTTAAGCTTTCGGTCACATTAAGTATACAAATACAGATATCTGTTTCAGTAACCTCGCCTTCTGTAGAAATACGTAGGCATTAATTTCATCTTTATATTTTTCATTCGCAATGTCCCTAAAAATTATATAAAGAAAGATTATAGCGCATTCTTCTTGACTTGGCGTTTTTTTTTATAGGAAAGCGGCCAAACTGATAAAAGGGGAACATGGTTAATAAATAACCACCTCAGTTCTGACCATAAGCGTTCTCACGAATATGTTCCCGATCTTGTGTGAATAGAGTTAGAGCTCTTGTCTTGAATAATATTTGTGTATATGTGTGTATCTATATAATTGTATACTATTTATTTGTAATAATATTTATATAATGTGTATTACATATCGTGTAATTGTTTAACTTATGTATCTTGATTTTCATCTTTATACCCGCAAATCTGTTCTTATTTATCCTTTCCTGTATGGTTGCCTGGTAGAAATGGCCACAAGGCCGCCATTTACATGTATATTCTTCTTTTTTTGTATATAGTTGTAATGTTGTATTTTTTTTACATGTAATAAAGAATTTATAAATAAGTAAATAAAAATAAATAAATAAATAATTATTTTCTTGAATTGATTTAAATAACTGGAACGACTGCGTATGATGAGCTGATCCATAGGAAAACTACGAGGCAGAAATTTGCAAGGAACCGCACATTACTTTATCGCTAATCATCCAAACCTTTCATCGTACTCGCTAATGTTAATTCGACCATATTTTGTAAATTTTTTATTTAAGACATATTCGTACGTGTTTATGTTTAAACTGTGAGGTACCTTCTCATACAAAAATACTACTATGTGAAATTAATAGATCCAATTATAGCCGCTGTAAATATTAAAAATAACTATTGTCGATAAAAGATTTAATATCGACAAGTGCGTTTTAAAACCATAATTTAGAAACATAAAAGTAATAGCATTTAACTGGTAAACGTTGGAAGTTCATAAAACTCAATGTTCAGTGAGTAGTTTTAATTGTATTATGTACCTACTGCGACTATCATAAAATCGTAATTATTTCTTTTTCATTTTAATACTAAAAATAATAATAAGAAAATAAATTATCTTCTAACTACATTATATACGTACGTTATTTTATTCCACGATTCGAAAAGTATGTAAATGAACATAATACATATTTACTAATCTATTTTATATTCACATCCATGACCCCAAGTCATTGAAGGAGGTATGATTTTAAAATACACATTTATTCGAGTTCACACTGCGTTATTATTGTAATTTCTCAATCCAACACATCTGCGACCCAGTTGCACCGAAAAGCTTTCTTACAAAAACACTGAATTACATATGAATGGAAACTGGATTGAATTTATTAATACGTAATTTGGTACGGGCCCTGCATTAGGGAGACACATAAAAGGTAGCGAAAACTGAATAATAATAACCGCTGTGACCCTTGGCCCTCCATTAAAAGCTAGAAATAAACGTGTTCCAACATGCACGACAGGATACGTTATTATAATTTCCATCTTTTTGTAATCTCGTTACAACTATTAGTGAAACCGGTTAATTATATGGACACACTACACAAAGGATTCCTGTATGACATTTACACGGCCTTTTGTCTACAGGACCAAGTAATCCATTATTAATTCTGCATAATTATAGTGCGGCAATTATACAAAACACACATAATTAATTATAGCAAAGATGGTAAGCATTGCCGCGCATTCATTTCTATAACGAGTCAAAATTAGATTTATCATTGTATGTGGTATCTACGAGGCGTAGAATGTGAACAATAATATTGAATACTTCTAACTATACAATTAAAATGTAAAAAATAACAATATAAGCATATTTCTCGTTAATTGATAAAAGCCCTCTTATTTAAGACTCAGAAACCAATTTCTGTTTAGAAAAAAATCTGATTCTGTTAGACCAAAATCTGGTGTGATCGGAGTCACGTCTGCCTAAAGTCGCCCTTCGGTTAACGATCATAATATCATTCAACAATTACTTGACATAGAAACTTTGACTGACAAAATATTTATTTAATGACGGCTTAATAAACAAAATATACTTATTGAAATCAATCAACACAATGGAATGAAATAACAATGGAAAACCACAGAGGCAATGACTTACGAAATAATATTTTCCTACTTAGATCATCAAAGTTGAAACAAAAATGATATAGTACATTCAATTATATTTAAGTACCTTAATTTTATTTCTCAAAAATACAACACTCGTATAAATTACGAATATCAAACTACATAGAGTGTATGAGTTCTTAATAAGGTTTCGTCAGGTTTAATACATAACACATGTTGATAAAATTTGAAATTTCAATATTGTATGTTTTACCCAAGCAGTGTCCTTCATATGTTATTAAGAAGTCGTTGCACATGTCTTACGACACTATTCCACAAATATGACTAGTCATCAGTGCACTAGTATGCCAAATCGGTAATATTGGTTAACTGAGTCGGCTCGATAGAGCGGATGGTCCCATTCCAAATTGTAACGGTATCGGCCACCGGGCTCGCGAATAACCAGCTTATACGTGCATTCCTAGTGACAATTCGCACTATCTACCGAACATTATATGCCTATAAGTACCTATTTTGTTTAAAAAAGTTATTCTTAATTGCAAAGAGATAAATGTATATCATTGATATATATTCATTCCAGGAAACCATTTATCTTTTTTCAGGAATTTCTCAAAATTTAAACTTGAACAGCGACGGCTTGTTTAAAAATTACCTATACACATTAAAGGTATTACGACGATTGCTTGTTAATGAATACGATAAGTACATTAAAGGCTGATGATGTCAGCTGTTCTAGCCTGCCTGAAGCATATGGTTATATCCTTATATCTAATCTAAGTTGTCAGGGTGTGTGAAACCGTCGGGCGCGGGGTTCTCAGCGACCACTTGCTTGCAACCGCCCGTTAAGGCGAGGACGATCGCTAAGGAATGTGGACGTATATCAGCTTTGTATGGGATAAGGCAAGAGAATCATGCCAAACCAGTACAAAACAAATATTTGTAATTTGATGACTATTCGTTTGATTCTCCACCAGTCTACTAATACAAGATATATTAGAAACAGAAATGTGTAAAACATTAAACATTCAACACTTTTATCCGGAACAGCGAAACTATCCTCAAAAGTAAAAAGGTCCGTTCGTTGTTTTCAGCCATATGACGTCTCCTGTTAGATAACGCTCTTTCCAAAAGATTTTCAGTATGGCCGGTTCTTGATTGCATTCAGTGGATCAAGGATTGGTTATCTCGTTTTCTCCTAATGCAGGGAATAGGACAATCATTCGTTCTTTTACATTACTTAGCAGGATTAAAACATTATTATTTTATAGAGGTCATGGTACGAATCTGAGTAATGTTATTATAAGCTTGAAACAAAACGTTCCTGATACATGATAGTTTTGTAAAAGATTGTGGTTGGCCCCCTGGTCGTGAAAATAACTATTGTTCAACATTAATGTTGTTGAATATATGTATAAAAAACGAAGAATACTACTAATATTTCAAATATGTTCTAATTTTGAAAACTTCTTAAAGACCTCAGATCGAGTTATAAATACAAGCAGATTTTCAACGAATTGAAATGTAAGCGTAAAGCTTCTAACTTGCACTCAGTATACGAATGTTAAAGTCGTCGCTGGCGCATCCTTGCCAACGACCAACATAAATGACACTTATACCTATTCACTTCAAGTTATACGAATTATCGCTTATATATTTGCTTTTATTGTCACTGCTAACTAACATTACTCAGAACATTTACACACATTTATGAAACAATTTCGTTTCTTTACATTGTGTTCAGTCTTGCTTGATATATAAGATTAAAACGAGCATTTTATTATAATTAATATAAAATCATTGAAACAATTTTGTCCTATTCCATTTATTAGTTATTAATACAAAGGACATCGAGGTGTTTGCTTAACATAAACTGCTTATTAAAAGGGTAAACATCAGTCGGTTTAAACAGCACTATGCTTTAAAGAGCTGCCTTTAAAGGGAATCTGATAATATTAACAAGTTCGGTTGTACGGTTATCAATGGCAAGTAAGGTTTGGTGCCATGTAAGGGTCAACGCTCAAAGATACCGACCATCTTTACTTCTGGCCCATAGATAAAATAACGGCATTTGTTCAAGTATTGCAAAATACTTAGAACTTTGTTTGCAGCGTTATTATATGATTAATAATTAAAAATCTTAACATCAATTATATTAAATTTTAATTTTAGTACTGTGAAAAATATGTATATCTAAAAACTCTATTATTAGAGTTACAGTAAGCTTTAAGCTGAAATGACGCATATTCTTAGAACAACAATGTTGGCTGTTTAATATTGAATGCAAAACATAAATCCGTATATTGAACAGTGCGTGCTAAAACGCGGCCAATCGATTTTGAACAAATTTAGCGTAAGCAAACAAACCTCATGTTAGTACACAACTAAATTATGTTACAGACTTGAGCCTTAGCAATTTCAAATAGAAGTTATTGCCACATTCAACGTGACACGAGAGCTTTTTTAACCAACCGTTTCGAAATGAATTTGAAATTTAATATGTAAATGAATATTCACTCTTGAACACTTTTAAACGCGACGTTTTTTTTTTACATACTACGTGTTTTTATCTAATAGCGGGTGCGGAAGTCAGGGCTTAAAATACTTACAAATACACATACAATAATTGGACCATATCAATTTTATAATAAAAAGTAAAATCGCATCATTAAAAATATACTTTCATATTACATTTACATTTTCATTAACAATTCGTAACAACTAACAAGTGTTATGTATATTCGTTATTTTCGTGATGGACCGAGAATGATACATTGATATTTTATAGTAGATACTTTTTTACTTACCATGGTGCAGTAAAATATTCATATTATAATATATATTTTGTTCTTGGCGGCTCAAGGAGCCAGCGCCGAGTTTGAACGCAACGATTTTAAACTCACGTGCGATTCAGGCTTAAGTGCTCCATTCGTTGAGTCATCAATTTAAAAGCAGATTTCAACGGCTCATCAAAGAAAACATCACTATCACATATCGTCATAAATCAGCTATATACTAAAACTTGACGAAATATAGTACACATTTAGCAATCAAACATCATCAATTTCTGCAATCGCTTGCTTAATATGAAGGAAGAAAATATTTAGTCAAAGGTATACCAACAGCAAACGCCTACGTCAGATCCCATATTGAAATTACTAAATACAATTTTCCTATTGTCGTTGCTTCATGCTTAATGTCAACTGGCAATTTTTTTATTGAACAAAACAGCACTTGTAAGATTAACCGCGTAAGTGACAGCAATTTATTTCCTGTCAGAAGGCTCAACGTCCCGAGGTCTGTGACACATGGCGATCATGCCTACGTCTTTATACACCGAGGCAATTTAATGTATATCTTTTGAGTCATAACTTTCGTAAATAATGCACCACAGAAGACAAGATAATGGAATAAATAATAATGCTTATGTACTCGATGTTACCGCTTAGTTATTTCAAATATCATTACATTATTACAAAAATAATGTGCGAATTGTTACTATAGTATAGTCTAAAATGGAACAATTTCTTTTCTTTCAGTCTTAAAGTCAGTAGAAAGTATAAAAGCCTTATCGCATATGCAATAAATTGCAGAAACGATAACTGTATTGCTGGAAATAATAAAAGCATTGGCAGCGTTCGATAACCAGCTAGAACAATAGCGACGTTATCAAAATTCCATTGTAAATGAGTGAAATATCAATTAGTACATTGACCGTTGAGCAACTGCGATAGCCGATAACTCTGTTTCGATGTACTTTATTTCTGCTCTCCCTGTTGGTAAACACTTGTGCGTCATCCCCAAGTGGTCTTCTTTCCACAAATACCACACAGTATACACATATGGTCCTGATATTAACTGATATTTCAAACTTTTAAACAAAGCGTCACATGTCCACGATGGTTTTGTTATGAAATTATTTCTGCACGATTCTACATTTGAATATGTTGTTTGTGTCTTTATATTTTAAACTGCAACAGGGACGCTGTCAATACAGTAATCTTGGAAATTATGCACGTCCCTTTTAAAATTTTGTCAAAGGCGTATGAATTTGCATATATGTATCGTTCAATGACTCCAAGCAAATAATTAAATATTCATACTAACGTGTTCATCGTGGAAGCTTTACCTTAATACACGTCTACCTGATTTTTCGTTGGATATCATAGCATGAGATATATTCTAAACTTTTACTACCTACACCTCTTTACGAAAATAGCTCGACCATATGTACAATATCAAATTTTAATATGAAAATAAACTTTGGATATTGAGCAGAAGCATATAACGAGTCATTTGCAAAACAAAGACCGTAAATGCAGCCGAAATAAAAATATTTACGCATACACTTCTGACTCAGACCCAGCTTTGTTTGAAAAGCGACTAACCCTTTAAAGAACACAAATTATTGTCACTACATTATAAGCACAATTATTTTGTTTGCGTGTGGATGAAATTATTATTTCGGGTATTCAATCTCCGACCGTTAAGATCTTTGGAACATCGTTATTGAGACTGCGGGACATCTAATCTAATACATAATATTATAAACATGAAAGGTTGTGCGCAAAATAAGCGAGTACCGCGCTTTGTGTAATAAACTGTATAGCCAATCAATATTTTTCTACATAAGTACATCTATATTTAAATTTCGTATAGTTGTGCGTCTTTTTTTTCATTAGAAACTAAGTAAATATAATTTATTTTTACACTATCTTACAAAATATTTAGTTGACAATTGGATTAAAAGATGTTAAATAAAATTAAAGTTTGCAGTTGGATTCGAAGATATTAAATTAAATTATATAAACAGCTGCGCATATCACATGCATGGCATCATCGCAGTTGCCATTACTGGCCGAGGCGATTCATGTTTCGAGACGAACTCTAGGCATTAGTACATAGATTCAAATAACGACAATTTGCATGGAATAGCACTGTGCTCCGTAACACATGAGACTCAATGGGCGGCTGACTCACTCTCAATGAACGATCTTAATTGATGTAAACTATTCTTAATGTAGGTATACACAGATCTTATAATATGATATCCTTGTAACGACTGCCGTATCAAAGATCATTTAGACCATTAAACAGTGTAGGCAGAGCCAGTAGTGTAGTTCCCTCCTAACATTATCGAAAGAAAGGTTTCACATTTATTCATACAGTAAAAACACATAATATAGTTTAAATAAAAGTACTTTAATATAGTTTAAATAAAAGTAGTTTGTACCAGAAATAAAATAATTATCTATTGTGATAAGGTAATTTTCCCAATCCTTACCGATTATCTCATCTCATCAGCCTGTTTCTATCTACTGCTGGACAAAAGTCACTTCAATTGATGACCAGCGCAACTGGTCTTCAGCCACCTGCATCCAACGGGACATAGTTATCTTTACCAGGTCGTCGGTACTTAACAATCCTTACTAATCGTTAATAATTAATATTATAAATTCGAAAGCGTGAAAATGTCTGTTTGAAGCATAAACTATTCTATGGGTCTGACTGAAATTTGAACGTTGGTTAAATCCTGATTTACAAATTGGATACTCCCGGTATTGCCCCAGGAATGGAATACTAGTTGAAGGTGTAGCCACTAAATATATTTTCCTACTGACATACATCGATACCTATTCTATACTTTTATAAACTTGTTAAAAATAGGTTTCGAATCATATTGACTATATCTTGATAGATCAATAAGAATAACGACGACGTCAATAATAATCACGGACACTCGTTCAGATAGTGTCTGCTGACTAGATATGATAAGATTTCTCACCCTGAACATCTCAGCGGCGCTTATTCATGTCCCTTGGTATTTTTACAATATCTAATGAAATGGTTATATTGCACCATAAAACCTATGAATACGTAATGCCTTCGTCATTGAGGAAATACTTCGACATATAATATCAGACAATAATTAGGTAATTATTTTTAATGATTTTCATATAATAGATATAAAGTATTAAATAGAACGACGTAGAATTTGGAATAATTTTATTTTTAAATGTTATAATCTAATATAACGTACTTACTTCAGACGATTAATTAGTTATTTAAAAATAAGAAGCAGGTAGCATCAACCAACCATCCAACAATAAAATGGTACCTACTTCAATGAATAATAGAACAAATATAAAATGTTATCAATGATATTGATATATGACGACTGACGTATTATATTATCTCGAGCACGTCCAAAAAATTCGTGGAATATAGATAATAATATATAAAGCGCCTTTAACGCCAGATAAAAACATTCGATAATATTGTATGATAAAAAAGATAACAATTTTTCATAAGCATTATCATGAATGCGCTCTGGCCCCTAATGGACATGAATTGAGCATTTATTTCAGTTTCCTAACGTTTTACAAACTAATCCGTTCAGTATTTTGTGATTATAATATGGTCTGACCATCTCTGGAATTAGAACTAAAAGTTCTAGAAATAAAATTTGTCGGGAATAAAAATATAAAAATCCGACGAAGAGCTTTACGTGATAGTTTACGTGCTAGGAATTAGGATAGAAGAAACCATATCTATTCAGTACCTGCTCTCGCGATACATAAAAGTCATCTCCTATGTCTTCAGCATAAAAAGTTTGAAGAAATAGCGGAATAATACGGACATAAAATATTGTGAGCAAACTCGGTTATTTGCTCCAATATAAGTTAAGCATAACAAAATAATATGGAGGTTCGTGACTAATAAACAAATGTTTCGTGACTACATATTGAATCCTTGGTAAATGTAAATAGAGTATCACTATTCAAAAACGTAGGTATATAAATTAGGCATATCATAAGATTGTCATATATCTATCGCTTAAAGTATCGCACAGCTTTTGCCTTTATAAAAAGAAATATAGATATTCATATTTGAAAATATATCTATATTGAAAGATTTATTTTCTGCTAATATTGCCGATTGTTATTTGTTATAACCGAACGAGTGCATACATACTGGGTAGGATGAGTACAAGGAAAATATATAATATGGAAATATGTAATGCTATTAACGCAAGTGCTTTCTAATTACCTTTATCAAATGAACGTATAACTGTGTAGCTGATAAATGTGCGATAATTTGTCAGTTGCGCAGTTAGAATTCGAACTTTAATATATTTCCAATATTAAATTAGAAATTATAAAATAATTAAATATGTCAATTAGAAATATGTCAAAGACTTAATTATATTAAAAATGGTTATCGTGTAACATCAACATATTAGATAATATCTCCTTTAAAGGCATGACTTTATTTAGATGCATTTTTCATTATACTACTTTCTAGGTTAAACGATACAGCAATATTGCTAACACTTTCAAATTCCCCAAGTTAATATTACCTTCCAAGAAATATATGTAGTAAACTTTGTTCTCGAACGACTAGGTTTAAACAGGAAACGATCGACTAAATTTAGGACACCATCTGCTATGCGTTCATCCGTTTACCAGTTTTACTTTTCGTAAGATTACCTACAACAGGTGATGTTGAAGGTTAAAACGTTCATGTTACGACTTACGAGGGCACTTACATCGTGTATTTCTTGTGTAAAATATAGTTGTTTCAACAAGAATGTATTTCGATCCTCTTTATACAAATTGTTGAGGATATTTGTAATTCTTTTACACAAAAACTTAACGACTTCAGTATAAATTCTGCACGCAGTTAGATCGTCAGCGAGTAATATGCGATACAACCTATCTGAGTACTGAAACCGTAACGGAAAATTCGGAGGTAAACCGTGGGGAGCCGCTAATTAATGGATTTGCTAGGCAAAAGATTTAATGTACTTTATCGATTATATTTCAGTACATACCTACTTAATTACTTAATAGGTTTACCGTGACATAGAAAGAAACAAGTTCTTACTATTAATCGTTAAAATACTAAATTGATCCAAAGTAGGACACATGTGTATTTACTGTCTATCGAATGACGTGATTGGACCAATTTTAGCATATTGTACCTACATAGGGCGTGTTATTACGTAAAATATTCAAACTAAAGGGATAAGAGATTAAATTTATTACCAACTTGTTAGTAGTCTCTTAGTATATGTGTTTTTGAATCTATTTGCTGTTTTTTGGAAGAAACAAAGAAACTTTTTTGGTACAACATACCTTCTAGAATGTTTATTGTTTACAACTAAAGGAAATAAGCAAGAGCAAACAATAATTTATACATATGTATTTGTAAGTCTACTAGTAAAGGTAACTAGGATATTGACCTCGCGTCCTTGTTCTTGTTTCAGTGATGCACAGTAAATGTTTGTGCTGTGTAATGTTTTACGTACATATCTACAGTAAACAAAACTACGAAATATACTATGCAACTTTTTGTACTATTTAGGTACGGCCCTAGCCTGGGTACAGTAAGGAGTAAGTGAGTAACTATATTTCAAATAAAATATAGTTATTTATAATTACAAATTATAATCAGTAAAAAATTATTTTAAATATATCTACAGTTTCTTGATTCCGCTATATCTTGCCATAAAACCGTGTATTAAGTGATCTTACAAGTACATTAAATAAAATGCGATCTGTTCAGGCGTTTAATGGCAGAGTTACATTAAAAGTTAATGTCGTTTCAAATCCGTCCATTTGTACGGAAACCGTTTACTTTTACGGCTGATCCAATCAGCTTTGACACAATGTTGCAACTAGATGATTACATACAACTTTGTTTTGTATCTCTTTCTAAGAACGTACCCTGTTCTACGAACTATTTTTATTCTGCATTAAATTCCGTAAAAATTGCAGCAGTTACCACAAGACGCCTGCGGTCGTCGTTCGTAATTGTTTCAAAATGTATAATCTCACGGCTAACCACGTAGTTATACGTCTATTGCTATAACAATGCGGGCAAAGCGTGTACTAATTTGTCACTAACGCGGCATCTTTTAAAGCTGTCTTGTTTCCAGACGGTCAAGCTTTCATCTCAGCGCTGACTGATGACTTGATGGATACGTGAACGATTATAGCCTCATCTATATACAAGTCAAAGGTTAAGTCTTTCATTGTTAACAATGACGCGGCGTTTCAAAGTCACCTTTGATTCAATTTTGTTAAACTGTCCGAATTATAAATCTTTCTAGATCATCTGTAGGTTATGTTGATAAGTTTAGTTATATAACGTCAAAATCCAATTCGTTTTTTTTCCTTTTGACACTACTTTCAAAATATTTATGTGGGCACGACTGTGGTTCCAAAATTCATGGAATTAAAAACTTATGCAAAACCAGTAAGAGCAATGTCTTATAGAGTAAGAGAATACTTATACTGCGAAAAAAGAGTATTGTATGATGTCTTTATTGTGTATAACCAGAGTTCTCTTTAAGGACAAAGATTCTATTGCAGCATGCATTGTTAGGCAAGTTCACCGACCCGCCTTTTAATTGTTCATATTCGCGTGAGAAGAAACAATGCTGGTTATTTGTTATATTTGCATGCACATATATATAAGCAAACAACATTATTTTATAATAATGAAGATTGGCATCAGGCACACGAAGGATGTGGAGCAACTTCCACATACATTATCATTTTGTATTCATCCGGTCAATGAACTTAGTACTGCCACAATAATTATAATGTTAAAATCGTTAACTGAAATCTAGGTATATTTTGTCTTTATTTTGTTTGTGTTTTAAATTATAAAATTATTTTTCATATTTATATTTATTTTTTAAGTATGGCAAACTAAAACTAATGTATAAAAGTATTTGTTAGTGAGCGTCAAGGCGAAACCCTTTGACCCTTTGTTAAACAGCTACGCCGGATATGAGCAGCGCTGACGGAAGTGCGTAGTCAACAGACTTAATAATCACTAGGGTTGCCCTTTACACTGCTATTTATATTATAATAGGCACTTATTTAAAGCTTTATTCATAAATTAAAAGACAAAAACAGTGATATAAAGGAACAAGGATGATTCAATTTATGCTATTCAATTATACATATAATATCCTATCATCGTTTGCAAACATTTTAAATAAAGAATACGTCAAAATTCAACACATAACAACATATTGTATTTAGAATTAGTATATTTCAAATTTTAAAATGGAAATTAAGAAAAACCAAAAAATTAAGTTGGTCTTAATATTGTTTAGGTATTAAAAGTTATGATAGTCATATTGTTATTCGAAAAAAAAAATCTTTACCAATCAGTCGGGTAATATGAATATAATAATGCGTGTGGCCTTTTAATACCCAATAAGGCTTACAGATTGATTATACATAAATAACTTAACGAGCAGTTAAAATTACCACTCACTGCTAGACTTTCACACTCAATATCAGCGTTATTTGTGTTGCAATTGCAATCACGTAGTTGCAGTATACTACGCGTATTAAATTTACTATTACCTACCTAATTCTTACAAAATACGTCAATCAGCCCTATGGTCTAGCTACACAACGACCTAAATATCTCTTGACACGCTCTGTCTACCACAGACATCAATACGCGTTTAGACCTAAAGTACTTACCTACTGCTTACTTCATTTTTACTAAGTCTCTTGTTCTGGTATCATCTATCATTGTCTTTATGGATCGCAACTCGCAACATCGATATTACAGCGACTGTTTTATGTATATAAAACAACGCAATTAATAGTGATATAAAAATACATAGGAATAATATTACCTTAACGTGTCTCAAAGGCCAAAAGCAAACAAAACTAACACCGACTACATTCCATATCTCGGTAGTTGTAGGCACACCTGTAGGATTAACCACCCACAGTCAGAACGAACAAACACTTAGTCCCGTGATTACTGAGAGAGATTTATTTTCATTACAAACATTCGCCGCGTCTAGAAATTAGCTCCGCACTTATGAAAATATTTTATAAGACTTGCTTCATTTGTAATCTTAAAATAGTACAGCACAGGTAAACAAATAAAATATAACATACAACAATAGGAAACATAACCTTCTCAATAGAAAAAATTACTTGATGTAAATAAAAAGAACACTCCAAGAATATCACAAAATTTGCTCGGTGGATGCAGAATCCATTGACCAAAAATAACCTCTGCGGCCTATACTCTATAATATATGTGTACATTTTTAACTTAATATTGCGACGGTTCTAAGTTAATGTAGGGTATGTTCAAGAAACTTAAAAACAAAACAACAAATTTTTTATTTAGTGTTGTTAGCTCTCTTCGACGGATGTGACCAACACCCTAGTGTTAATTACTAAAGCATGAAGCTCAATTACTGGTCTTCGACGCCATTGACTGCAGCCATTCATTGTTATCATTCATCCTAGTGCTTGCAACCTTGCGGTCAAACCTCGTTCGTACTACTATTTACATTATATATAAAAGAAATAAGAAACCCACATAAACTATATATTATTTTCGCCTCTCAAAAGTCACACCTCAATTCAGTACATAGTTTAATGATCATGTAATACCGTCTTAGATAAAACGTATATATTTATTTTCAATATAGGTATTTGTTTAATAGGTTAATTTTAATAAAAATATCAATACTAACAATATGATGAAATGAATTCTGTACACTTTATTGTCATTTACCTTATAGGTATTAGTCACAGAAATAGATGTTTATGATTTTGTTAAAGAAAAATTATATTTATCATTATTATACTTAATTAAAAACATGAATGGAGAATGACTCAGAGCAATTTAATCTAACTTTTATTTATCTGGTGATAATTGTGAAGTAAGAATTAAGTTTAATGATTTGCAATTTACGACTGACTGACTACAACAAGAATTTTTTATATTATGGAATGGAAGTATGGAAGGAAAAAAACTTGTATATTGTGAGTGAATGAGAAAATTTGATTAAACTGTACCTATACAGTTTTAAATGTATGCTCAAATTGACAAAGCAAATCAAATTACAATGTTTGTTTATGTTTTCAATACATATCTTAATATTCACAACCATTAGAAAGGTCTTAACTTTTGGTAAATGATTATTAGATATTATAAATTACGTTTTAATACTTTTTTATATCTTTAACTACTTTTTCTTAACAAACTTGAGTGCTAAAGTATTTGAACACAATATTATTTTCTATTTGCGCTGTAAAGTAGCGTAAAAACTGAATTGTTGACATGTAAAATTCTAAGTAGTTATTGCAAACAGTTGTATGACGCGTCATTGGCGCCAGCCACTGCGTTCCAAGTTGTCAGACGAACAGCAGTTTTGCTTTGAAATACCAGCTGATATTACTCAGTATGCGAGGATAAAGCACGTCGTCGACGGCTAAAGCTGAATAATATGGCCGCCTGTCGCATGCGCACTACTGACTACTGAATACAAACCTTTTTTGGAACCGGCAAGGTTAAGGCCTCAGAAATAAGAATAAAAAGAATCCTAGATGCGAAATCTAGTGATTTTCGTAGGTCCTGGGCAAGAAACTGATAAAAAGAGGTACTCAATTGAACAGAAACCCATATTGAGAAGTTTTATTTCAAGTTATAGGTATATGCGACTAACTGTATGGAATATATTATCGAATTGGTCCAATCATTGGATAAATATCCCTTTCCACTCGTAAATGTTGTGTAATACACGCGACATTATCTTAATAGCTGTATATCATTTATCTTAGTTGATATTTACGTTGAGCTTAAAGTATTTATTTTGAAAACATTGTACAAGCGCTGTCTGGTTGTTGCAACAGAGTTGGTTGCGGAAGCTATGCAGATTTCTTGACCAACTTGCAATTGCCTATTCATCGGAGCAAATATAACTATGTAGTATCGTGTTACTGGAATTTCACAATATTCCCTTGCAATTATTATAATATTGTGTAATAAGAAATATATTATTTCTAATTGGGTACATTTTAGCGGGAGTTTACAACATAACAAAAATTAAGTTAGATAAAAACTGGGTAAAGTAGACCGTATAAATTATCTTGGTAATTAAATATTATAGATGTACAAGTAAAATTATGCAAACTATATTTTTATGAAAGTCATCGTGATGTCCATCTTTTCAATAACGTCATTTATCAATTAAAGTTTCGCGTTTCGCCATTATATGATGATTCTGGAATATCTTAAATATCTATAGGTATAAGTTAATAACTACCTACAATTATGATTTATGACAATGATGCTTTGATAGCACGTATAAACATATGGCACATTTTCTGATAAAACGAAATATAATCCATACCAATACATTCTGGACGTGTTGTGAAAGCATGTCACATGTGTTTTATGACATCAGCCGCTATTGTCGGTGGAACAATGTGTCCGATATGCGCACGCGCAGGCCTGGTCACGCGCTGAATCACTCCCGGGATATTCCGAGTCCCAACTATCTATCCTACATACTAATAGCATATTTTCCTGTACTTGCAAGTTAAATGCCATAATCGTAACTTGTTGTTTTTTATGTTTATAACCAGCCAACATTTATATTATAGTGCCTTGAAACTACCGTGCATGACTAGTTCAATTATATCTAGTATCAAATAAAAGGACTAGCTTGAAACTAGTACTTACTTAACACCTTGTTAAATCGAAGTCAGAACATTGTTATCAAACCTATATGTATTTAACTTAAAAAAAACTTTAAAAATGATTGAAGTTTTGGACAAAACAAAAACTAAAAAGCGTTTAATTTAGCGTAAACTGATACTTGCAAATTTTAGATTCTACCTACGTCTGTGATATACACGCTAAACAACCTACATACAACTGTTGGCCAAAGATTGCACTATTTTCACTTTAAAAAATACATATATAACACATTTGTAAAATTATATGAGTTGTATATTCTACACATTACAAACCATGGTTATTAATATGCACGATAGCGCGGTTATCGAATGACCCACAATGTTGATAACAAATAACATAATGTCCTTTGAAATGAATAATTTTATTATACTTAGTCTGACAGTATAGCTAAAGCTAACAAATACTTTTTATAAGTAGTTTCTTGTTCACTTCGTAGAATCGCACAGTTGTGCTTTTGTTGTCCAAGTCTACGTAAACAAGGAAATTGCGTGCGTTCTTTTAAAAGTTTTCTTACAGATTAAGACTAGTTTTGTACTTAAGTAAATTCGACCATTTGTTACGAAAACAAAATCAAGCTTGCAGCACAAAATCAAGCAAATTATCTTTAATTTGGAAAGAGCTCTTCAAATGGGAAAAGCTTTTTAAAAATAAGTGTTATATCTAATGAAAACATGTACATATTTTCAACATTAGATTTATTTCACTTTTATTTTGTATTGCATTGTTACTGTCATTTTTATTTTGTAATCCATGTGAGTAACATTTTTTAAATAACTGCTTGTCGTTTATGATACTTTAAAATAATTTGCAACCAATCCGCAGTCATTTTCTAAGCAAACTACATAATTATAACTATTTATTCTATGCAACATAATCGATTTATTTATACTTAATGATAGCAGTTCCAAAGAATATGGTAAATCTTTGTCCATTTCCAAGTTTTATCGAGCGTAAAATCACAACGGGACGAAAATGTTGCACTTTAACAAGAAAACAAGAATGTAATGTATTTATTTATCTTAAGTTCACATAATATGGAGTCTTTATTTATTGCATTTCAGTGCTCACTGGTTTGTAGACATATAAACAACGAAATCATTATACGAAAAAAAATAATATTCTTGTTAGGTAGGTAGTTTGAAAATCCTTACACATAAGAATAACATCTAACCGGGATCATTAAAAGACCTTTTACAGAAGTACCTACTGTTTGTTTAAAGGTATGGTGATGAATGAAGTGTACTTTGTGCTTTGCGCTGACTCCATGTAAGGAGGGTATGTATAAGGAGTGCCTAGTCTGACTCATGCGCATGGCGCCCACGCACCGGTTTTAGATTCTACAAGATAGATGGCGCCAGTTTATTCAATTCAATTGTTATGCCTTTATTTTAATCCCTTATTTTATATATTTTTCGGCGATCATTTGTCATTATATATACGTAGATATTAAGATCTACGAGCTTTTATCGTCTGAATGAAAATACTAAACATTAAAATGATCTTAAAAACATCTTAGCATCGATCTTAAGTAGGCACCTACCTGACAATAAAACATTAAACTCATTAAAAGCATAGTGTCTTAAATACCTTAGTTGAAAAACAATATATGTTATTGTTCACATATAAGCAATGCAACTTAAACATAGACATTGTAGTCTACAACCTTAATCTGCCCTGGCGCCAGTGATTCGCTTTGCGATTATTCCGAGGTTTACTTTGTAATTTGCTCATTGCCGACAGTTCTGAATTGAATCTATATATGACTAGGTGATCTATTGAAAGGAAATTGAGCTTAACGATACATTCTGAATTAACGGAGGACTCTTATAAAGTTATTTCTTGGCAAAAACATCAGTCTGACTCATTGCACCGGATATAATCAACGGTAAGTTTTATCCGGCTATTAACTAGTAATAACTACCAATCACCTGGGACTAAAAACTCCTTATATAGAAATTGCCTCATTGATAATTTTATAGCCAGCTAGGGTTTACGTAAGCTGTGGTGGGGGGAGAAGGCTCGGGCGCAACAAACTACAGCCTTGCAAGGACGTCGCGTCTATACGCCTATAGTTAATTATCCTGGTGACTCACCGCTCACCGATTAGATTGGCAAAATGCATTTCATGCAGCCGAGTCGAATAGCGACATCTAGCGGAGCGCGTTACATAATGCAGATTTTTATGAAATAACAACATATGGCATTCTTACATTCTCCTACGTAGAATTCTAAGGAAGCCTCTTAAATATCCTTTTAAAACGTTTGTTTAATACGTATGTTAAATACAAGCGAATATAAGTTGTAAAATCATAAGGAAAATGTATGGCTCCTACAATGTAAATTGTGGATACAGGGTACCCGACACGTATGCTATGGGCAATGTATATAGGCATAGCAATATACAAAGTAATTCAACTTATTTAATATTGTTAATTCACCTCAAATGATGGAAATGTTAATAAAAACCAGATTATTCAGTGTCAGAGGATGAGACAGATAAATATTTCCTTCCTTTATGAAGGTATGCACAATTGAACCGCACTAATTGTGGGTTCTAAGAAGCATATCTATCGACATTTACTGATGTCATATCTTTAAGAAGTCTTTTAATATAATCAGTATTTGCTGATAAACTAGTACAACGAGTTAGTCTTCCTTCTTTCATAAACATCGTACCGGATTTGCAGTAGCACTACGACCTTTCATTTCATTTCCTTTTAGATAATAACTTGTCTGTTTAATCTGCTGGTAGGTACAAGTTGGTATATAAATAACGATCAAAGGTCCAATATTATTATTATGACGCACATTGAAGCATGTATATGCCCTATATAGATAGCCTCTTTAAAGTAAACTTATTGTTTACTTGGAAGACGAAACGACGTAATGTTTTAGTAGAAATAACTCGAGTACTTATTTGTTTCAAGAAAACTAGTCAATAGTCGATAGTCATGTTCACTACTTATCTCGATCAGTTTATGGAGATATTTAAGGATAAGCTTTATTTATCAAATATTTGATTTTTTTTATTTAAATAGAGCAGCAAGAAATATTTTTAACAGTTACAAAATATTTCCTAGACGGATTATAATTATCGTACAATGTTCCACAAAAACCTAAACTTTAATACCGAGATTTTATTAGATATTAAATACACCTGTACATCTTCAACAAAACACCCATTAGGATTCATGGTGTTTAGAATATCCATTTGTTTAAATATAATTATTGTATTTGCATACAATCGACGTGACTGATGGTGTGTCCGACGTGTTATTGATTTTATATCGTGTTTAGATTACCTTCAAACGCAAGTAAAGGCAAACTCGGCGCTAACGCAAATATGAATGAATGATTTCAATGTGTTAGCAAAGTCTAGCTTTTCCGTGTGAAGCATTTGCATATAAATATGATTCCAAAAGTATCCGTTGGGCGCCGACGCGGACGTCTGAGATATTTCTGAAGTCTGTGTCCGTCTATTCTGGGCCAGACGACGCGGGCGCCTCTATATAGCAAACATATAAGTCGCAACACATCGCCTTCTACCAAAAAGGTTCGCCTTTGATCTTACCATCTATCAAATCGCATTTAATGACTCCTATCTTTGATGATAAGTAGTTTTAAGGATTTTATTCCATTTTTAGACAATTTGGATGCAACACACCTACTTCGTTGTATTAGTTTTAAACAGAATATTTATTAGAAGTGTATGTTTAGTTTGAAGCAAACACTTCGTTTTTACAATTAAACCCTTTAAAGTTACAAAGCATGTCAACTTTATGCTTATTGTAAATATGAAACTAGTATAGGTACTATCAATATTTTAAAACCATACCTACTTAAACTCATTAACAGTATTATTGTATCAAAGTTCATGACGCACTTAGAACAATATATTACGCACCATGAATTATTAATTTAATAGGTACAAGTAAATCGAAGCAAAAGTGCACGACTCATCTTTTTACTTCCCGTAGTGGTCACGATCAATAGTCATTAATATTCATAAAGAGACCTTTAGATTTTTGACAAATTGTAGAAGCTATCTAAGCAATTACAGAATGAGTTTATCATATCTATAAATATACATTTATCTCTTCCATTTCCGTACCTCTCAGGCAGAGATTGCTATTTAGCAATAAGGCCGCCTCTTGTACATTATAATCTGTTACTTTTTACATGTACTAATTTTGATTTTGAATGTAATGTACAATAAAGTATTATAAATAAATAAATAGAGTTCTGTAGTTATCACCAATACCAATATTATGCATTAAAATTACTTAAAGATAGCCTCAAGATCATGATATTCACTGAAATATTT
>DWAJ01001315.1:0-23277 GCA_018238005.1 Eurema mandarina | reverse complement strand
TACTAGCTGTTGCTCGCGACTTCGTCCCCGTTGATTTGTTTTTCCATTATTTCTTCGCTCCTATTAGTCGCAGCGTGATGTTATGTAGCCTAAAGCCTTCCTCGATAAATTGTCTATTCAATAAAAATTTTTTAATTCGAGTAGTTCCTGAGATTAGCGCGTTCAAACAAACTCTTCAGCTTTATATATTAATATAAATATAAATATAAAAGTATATATAACATTTCTTATTAAAGATAAAGTTTAATAACAATTGCTTCACTAATTAAGTGAAAGGAACTTCGTTCCACCTGGGTGTCACTTGATAAGTTTTACCCTTGATACCTCTCACTTTTCCTGGATCAAAGGATGTCTGGAAGCCTATCGAATTGGTTTCTTTTTCTCTTTTTTGTGCACAATAAAGAATTTATTCTTATTAATGATAGTAACTATATAATGGTAATAAAAAAATCGTTAAATGCACCTAAGGCGTAAGGCGTCTTTTGCTGGCTATATAGTAGTTTAATTGCTGCCTGCTACCTTTTACAATTTTATAATTACAGTGCTATTTTATTATTATTTTATAGTCATAATAGTTATTTTAATTGAAGCTGAAACATACTGCTACACATTAATAACCAAAAAATTAAAATGCTATTTTTTTTTAATAATAAAAGTCGACTAGGCTACATTTTGTAACATTTTTTGAATTGCCATGATATTACAATACAGTTATTAACCACTCCTACAGCTCATAGCTCACATCACTTATTAATTATTATATACTAGCTGTTGCCCGCAACTCCATCTGCGAGGACTTTCATAGAAACTTTGACCCCCCTTTCCCGTTATAACCCTTTTTTCCAGTTAAAAAGTAGCCTATGTGTTATCTCAGGCTTTAGAGACAATCTGCGTACCAAATTTCATTACAATCGATTCAGCGGTTTGGTCGTGAAAGCGTAAAAATATAAAAAGTTTCAACCCCTCGCGCAACCTTTTGGGGGTTGATTTTAAAAAAAAGTAGCCTATGTCCTTCCCCAGGCTCAAGACCATCTGTGTACCAAATTTCGTTCTTATCGGACAGACAGTTACATCGCATTTATAATATTAGTATGGATGAATCAGTAATCACATACCCTGTACGTCGCTCAGCACCGGGTGGTAGGCGGAGTCGGCCAGGGCGCGGCGCTGCGCCGGCGCAAGCGTGCAGAACGGCGGCGTGGGCTGCGTCGCGTCCGCGCGCCCCGTGCACACCGCGCACGACTCTACCGGGTACTGGCAGCTGCATCTGGAGACATTATTAACAATATATAGTTTATATCTCTATTAAAACTAAAACAATATTCTCTATTTGGTACTGGTTGCTATATTTGGGCAAGACAATATTCACATTATATAGTTTACTAGCAGTTTTGTTTGCATGCATTTATTATACATTATGCATGTTTTATACATACATATAAACTTTCCTTTTGAATCACTCTATCTATGCTTTAAAAAAACAACATGAGAATTACCTAGTTTTAAAGATTTATATGTATAAGAATATAAGGACAGAGAAAGGTAGTTTGTTTTATACTATGTAGTGTATCTCAATCTTATACTCCAAAAATATTTTTACTAATAATATTTAAGAATGAAATTTTATGACATGCTATAACTGTAAGTGTTGCTATGTGAAGTGTTGAGTAATTGATACAAATTAATAATTGAATAGCAAATCCTATTGTTTAAAAAATGTCAGTAACTATAATAACAAAATTCATAATTACTTTATGTCAGATGGCTTCGCTGCTTTACTAGTTGCAAGATGCAAATTGTGCATTTGTAGCAGTTTTCGTTTCTTAAACGTATCCCTTCGCAAAGGCCGAACTCTAGCACATGTACATGGTGAATCATCACCTGGCAAGCTTCCCTCATAACCCACAGGTTCACCTTCAAATTCTATTTGTCCCTTAGCTTCTCGAACCTGCAAAAATAAAACAAAGGTAAGTTAAAATTTTATTTTACTTTGACTGTAAATTGATTAAGTTTTCTCATTAAAAAACTATATAATCTATTTGTGCATTCTTATCAATGCAATTTTAACACAGCACGCTGCAGCAGTTTATATAGGCCAAGGTCACAATATTGATGGAAATAAGCCTCAAGGCCCATATTTCATAATACATTGCAATATTATGTAAACAAGATGCTATCTATAAAATAAGCTGTAACATATGAACATAACAGTTTAATCATGTTATAAAATTTTTCAAAATGATAATATTTCGAAAAATAATACACATGTGAAATAGATATAATATATAAATTAATAATTTCAATTTATAGTATTGGTTTCATCATGAATAAAGAAGCTAAAAAGAGTTCCTATTAATCAGTATAATTATTATATCAAACCTATTTTATTTATAAGAAAGTGCAACTTTTACCTTCAACTCCCCAGACTACTTTTATATTTTATTGCACTATATTAATCTATACATTCAAAATGTTGAAGTCAAATGTTATGATTTTGATGATTAAAGTATCAGGTATAAGAAGTTAATCTTGAACATACATACATATAACACCGACATAGTTATATTGATTACTGTGTAATATTTATTACATTTAAAGAAATATAAGACTATGAGTTTGAATGATATAAAATTGTTGAAATTATTTACTTAACTTCTTATAAGAAAATTTAACAAAAAATTACTAATACAAAATTAGTAAATCAACAAAAAAACAGTTTAATTTTGTTTGATGTAATAATATGATAGTTTGAGGGAATACATACTTGCTTATGAAGATCATTATGTTGCCGTATCTTATATTCCAGTTCCTGAATTTGAGCTTGCAACCAGCACCATCGTGAAGCAATTGATGCCCTTGCTCTTTGCCATGTCCACAATGCACGTTTGTCACTGAAAACCATTGAACAATTTATTTAATTATTCTCCAAGATTCAATTCAATTTACTATTAAAACCGTTCTAATAGGATGACTTTCAAAAATTGTCTACCATTTCTAAGTATTTTACCCAATACAGACAAATACAAACTTTTTTTCGGGTAAAGACCTTGACATTGTTTTGCTATTATGCTTAAGAAATGATACTATTGATATAAACCATGCAATGAATTATATTGAGCATAGAAAGTAGAAACTTAAACAATCACTGTTTTTCAAATTAATAAAGTAATCTATTTTAAATAATATTATTGAGGGATGATACAAAATAACTGATTTATTATAATCTTGCATAGCTCAATATGAAATTTCACTACATATTCTGTTATGTTTATAGAACAAACATTTTAAACTAACTGAACATTATCATCTCAGTTTTTGTATATTTACATTATGAAGTACAGTTTTATAATTAAAATTATAAACATATTCATATGGCACAAATATATGACCAGTCTTGTACTGGTCATATATTTGTGTCTTATGTGTAATTAAATGGACCCTTGCTACGATATAAGAAATCACACTTACATTGGCATGTGTTGCTGATGTTGATTGTTGTATGGCACAGCCTCATCATTACTTTCAGCTCCCGAGGATGATGCGGTAGCATCAGAATCCAATTGATGCTTCACAACAGACAAGTGTGAACGTATTGCGCCCGCTGTGTCTTCTAATCCTGTTAAAGTACCAGATGGTACTCCTAATGATGCCGCCCTTGTCACATCACCTTTAGAGGTACCTGGATTGAAGTATTTTGGACCAACCACACTTCTCGATGCTGCGCTAGCTTGTAACGCAGACGTTGTTTCAATCCTTTTTAAAAAAGCTTTAAGTCCCATTGGTCTACCTCCTCCATCTTTTCTAGCACCACGGGTGCTTTTTTCAAATACTTGGGTAACTTCCTCAGCTATTCTTTTACCTACAGAGCGTGCCTGTAATATTCTTAATCTTCTTAACAAAAATGCACACCTCCTCTCTAATCGTGCCTGCAGGAGTCTTACTTTATCCTCTGCTGCATCTCCTTCAGATTCCACTGCTTCAGGCAAATCGAAACCAGATAATGGAAATATTGCGTCAGGATCGCCCGTTGACAAGGTATCTCCTCCACTTTCCAAGGTTTTAATAGCTTGCAATAAATCAGCTGGTACTATGTCACTATTACCTAGATCAACTAGGATTTGTTCCATTTCCTGAGAATCCTTCGCCAAACTAGGCTGGTTTTGGAGCCCCATATCGTCGTCCTCCATGTGTGTTGAGAGGTTATTGACGGACACTAAGGCCCGTCTTCGGTGGGCTAGTTTTTCGGCTTCTTCAACCGCGTCGTAATGAGCCGCTTGTAGTGTCACAGTGAGCGCCGGGGCCATGACACAAGCGCCGCCCGCCGCGGACGCCGGCGCTGAACGCGTCAGGGCGGGCTCCCTATTTCTATCATTCCGACCTTATGTAACACCTGGTTTCAATACCGCACACTTAACTCACACCGTAAAACACTTCACTGCACTGTTTTCCCCAAACATTCATTGTATATTCTTCCCGCCGGCTTCTCAAAGCCGTATTACGAGGTTCGGTTAGATACACTTCCGCGCGCTTCTGAAAAACGGTGTTAACATTGATTATAAGCCGGTTTTATTATAAATAGCTACATTACGACTGCCCTCAAACAAACATTGATTGTATATATGTTATTTTTGTGCCTTGAAAAAACTTTATTCAAAATTAGATCCACGTGATAACAAAAAGTACGCTATAGAAGTCGCAGTTGCTTGTTTCTACTTTGAGTTTGATATGGAACAGGAAACGATACACTCAAATCACTTTTACGGGATGCTAAATAATATAACAAACGTAGATCACTATACAGCCACTCTAACACAACTTACATAGTGACAAAGACATTTTTAAATAACAATGGCGGAATAAAATAGCTCCGAAGTCCGAAGAATCAATTTTACCGAGTTGAAACTCAAATAAAATGACGAAATACACCAGACAGAGTAAATCGCAACAAACGCTAGATTAGAAGCACTGAGTTCTAAATGTTAAAAAGAGATGAAAAATACGTCTCCAAATTAGTACTTGCGCGGTAAAGTCAAATACGCAATCTATTTTAAACTTACTTCAGTTGATATTAAATAAATATATTTAATCAGCAAAATATTATTTTTGAAAAAAAATGTATCCATTTACATAATTTAATTAAATGCTATTAGAAAGTTTAAATTTATAGTACATCAAATGATACCGATTTCAACATCGCCACGCTTTACCATAACAATGGAATGTTACAGATTAAAGATCCATGACTCCATGTGTAATTGTTGTGAAATAGTATGTATTTTACCTTATTATTATTTAAATTACATAAGTTGGTAAAATTATTATGATATGATTATGATGCATTATATTAGGTTCATGTACTAGACATGTACTATATTTGCAAAAAAAATACTATTTAAGACTATAACATGGCACTTTGCGTATCATTCAGTTTCAATTTACGTTAAATTAATTAGCATTAAGCGAAAGTGCTTAATTTTAATTAATATAAATGATTCGCTAGATATAAAATATGCAATTTCTTTAATATGCTAGCCAACAATCAAACGCAAGTTCTCTTAAGCTACCGTGAGCATCGTCCCATAGACTACAGATGAAATTGATTTATATATCTGTGAAGCGATCTTTGAATTTTCTTATTGTATTTTTTTAAATTGTCTATGGTTTTATTGTTAAAGTAATTAGAAAATCGTTTATATAAATTTATTTTAGGTATAAAATCCAAAATTATAACTTGATTAAAAATGAAAATGTAAGAATAAAATTCTACTTCGAATTCAAACATTTTTGTTAGATAGGCTAAGAACTAGGAAAAATATTGTTTCGGGGATGTGATAATAACGTTTATTTTTTATTTTAGATATTATAAGTTTTGCACTTTTCAGAGGATATTCGTTTCATTGGTACCAATATCTCTAGTACCTACTCATTACTGTATATTTACTTTCTCCTCTATAAAACAATTACCTCAAAATTAGAAGTCGAGGGGATTATCAATTTTTCAACTATTATTTAAGTATTTGAATAGAGAAAAGAAATGAGTAAGATGTTGCGATGTATATAATAAATGTTTATATTTCAGTGTAACATTAAAAATCGAAATATTAAAATATACATACCAGAAAGAAAATATGCACTTCTTCAAACCTCATTCTGTCAAATTGAATATAAGCCTCACTTGATAGAGTACTCATCTTAAAATTTAAAAACTTCCTTTCTGAAAATAAACAAGGGAAACACAAAATAAAATAAAATGTATTCACTGATAATATTGATTATTTAAACATAATATAAGTGACAGATGATACAAGTAATTTGACAAAGATTTTTCTCTCAAATAAAATTGACATAACTCCCAAAAAGTGCATACTCTAATAATACAAATTTATCTATTATAAAAATATAACCAGATGCACTCGCTATATATGATATAACATGTAATGTCTGTATACAGGTAATACTGTATACAGACATTACATATTAAATTAAAAAGATATATTTTATTAGCATTATTTCTCCATTATATGTGGCAAAAAAAATTAAACATCCAACGACTGTTAATTCTTAAACCTTCTCCAGAACTTCTTCTTCATATATTATCAGTTATTTAGGATATCATAACAAGAATCTTACACCAGATAAATCCAAGCTACATACATAATAAAAAATACAGTAGGCTGTTGTGTCCAAGAAACAACCATATCGCTGCTAACAAATTCATACTTTACAAATATTATTCAATTATATTTTGTGCATGTTGTGCAATCATTTCTATTGAAATGGCATGGCCCACTATAATATGATTAAACAATAGAATAAATCAAGAATAATATAGATATAGGTACATAAAGAATAATTAAGAAAAAATATTTTGATATTGTATCTTCTGTATAAAGATTAACTGGTAGTACCACTTTACATATAAACAAATAGTTTATAAATCTTAATCATTTCATGTTTATGTAATCAATTTATTAAATTCCAGTAAAAAATATTATTTCAAAGCAACCCTAATTCATTTTAATTAAAAGCCAAAACAATTAAAAAATTAAAACAATATACCTACTTAACAAATTTTTACAATTTCAAGTTTCCTAGAGTTCCTTAAGTGTTTGGTCCTCACCTAAATTATATTTATATTATCATTAATATATTAATTAAAAAGCTACTCTGAGTTCCAACTTTCATCTAAACTAGCTATTTGAATATAATATTTATATTAATTACCCTTTGAGAACTGATACAAGTGTTTGTGTGACAAATAAAAATATATCTTTACACTTCAAATTACGAATTACATTACAAAAATATAATAAGATGTAATCTTAATTTAGAGCTCTAGGATATTTAATTAAAGTTATTTAAAAGAAAAAAAATATATAAAAATAAAATAAACCCACCTGTTAAAACGCGCCACTGCCGCAAAAAGAATAGTTCAGTACTTTTTCCTTGCGAGTATTATGTTCGCATTCATATAAATTAATGCTGTACATTATTTATTATTTCGAAAATTCACATACTCAGTACTGTAAGTTGCACAAATTATTTATCAGTGTTATCAAATATACTTGGGTAAAATATTAATGCATTATTTTTCAGTTTATTGAAAAATCTTATGTTATTAATACATTTTTCAGTTATTTATACCCTGTGGTCTGTTTGTCAACTTTTGACGTGAACATGATCGCCTCACGCCTGTCGAAAGCGAGACTGAATCTGAAATATTGCAATTTGCAATTCGTTCGCGGCTTATTTAGTTTCCGAAATCCGTTGTACGTGTAAAAGCAAAAATAAAGAATAGTGTAGTTATATACTCACAGATTACTTTATATATCGTCAAGATAGATGACAATATACTAAATTGTTACTTTTTGAAAAATTTAAAAAATGAGTTTTGATAAAAGTCTTATGCATTCAACCCAACGTACTCCGCTTAAAAGTAACCGCGTGAGACAACTTGTAGCTAAGGACGATACATTGAATATTACACCAATTCTAAATGAAACTTCTTATTTTAAATCTTTAAACGATACAAGCCTTAGGCAGATGTTGGATGATTCATCTATCATTGTCAATACTGGAACTGCCGGAGATGGTTTATGTGAATTATTCTTCGAAATAATCCAATCAAGTCGTCCGTGTGATGTGTTAGATACTTTAGGAAGATTATCCCAGGCTTGTTGTGATTCCCTTGAATTAGTGGAACCATGGAATCGTTATAGCGCACAAAATTTTTGGTTAGCAGAAGAAGCAAATACTTGGAAACTACTTTATTGTCTTTATGCCGATTCACTCTCTGAACACCCAGAATCATTCGAGAGCATCATAACGCAACCCACTCTTTCTCAACAAACTTTAGTTAATGCTCTATTTCAAACTGATTCTGAGTTACGTCTACTTCAGTTATTAGTTGATTGGTTAGAAGCAACAGCTGCATATCAAGATGAAGTGACTAGAACTACAGCTCCAGTGATAGCACACAATATTCATTGGGGTAATACACTACATCAGTTACTTCTAGGAACAAGTTTATTCAATAAAGAAAAAAATAAAAGTATGATTACTTGTATAGATCCAGATGCTCCTAGACGTCAGAACAAAACAGTTCATTCAGATGATTTAAAGGATGATAGTGATTTATGCAAAAGAGTTTTTACAGAAGTTAGATGTGGGAAATTTAAAGAAGCTGTATCACTTTGTATTAACGCAGGTCAAGCATGGCGTGGTGCTGTTTTGCAAGGATGGAAACTTCTTCATTATGATCAAAAAGATGAGTCAGATAGTATGTTAGAAATGCATGGAAATAAATCAAGACATTTATGGAAATGGTGTGCACTTGGTATAGCCAATGATTCAACAGAAAATATGCATTATAGAGCTACAGTTGCCATTTTATGTGGTTATTTGCAAAAAGCTATACCAGCTTGTCAAGGTAACTGGGAAGATTTGTTATGGGCCCATTTGAGAGTTCAAATAGAGGCTAGAGTGGACAAATTCTTACATGAACATTATGCAACAGCAGAAGCAAATACAACATCACCTGAGGTGTTAGAATTGTTGCAGTCAGAATTACCTGTTGTTGAATTATCTTTAGAACATATTTTTAGTGCTGTCAAATCTTTACTTGAAGGAAAAAAAGAATCTAACTACCAAACTTGTCAGAGATATTTAATGTTAGGTCAGATAAGATCAATTATGCAAGATTCTGTACAATGGCTTAACAGTGCTGAGAATAAATTTGTAAGATTTCTTGCCCATCTAACTCTTATTTTACGTCAAATGGGCAAAGACCCAAAACATGACATTGGAGATATGATTTTGGAAAAATATGTTTCAAGATTGATTGATAACTTGATTGAAGGTTCTTGTGAGTGCCCAGAGCTTATTGCATACTACACTTCTACAGTACCAAATGACAGGCAAGTTCTGTTGTTTGCAGATTTAATGGATCGAGTGAATAAAAGTGACAACAGACAAAATATTGTTAAAGCTGGATTGACTGCTGGAATAAATGTTGCTGCATCAGCCAGAATGGCTATAAAGAAATCTATAACAGACATCCAACAAGGCTATGGTAATGTTGATGTGACATTAAATCAAACTACTGCTGTTGAAAAGGACAAAACTCTAATACAGAAAGTGATAGGCTCTTTAGAATGGCTTGCTCTACTTCCTAACCAAACTGTTGAAGGACTGTGGTTGAGCAATGCAATGGTTCGCATGTTCATCTTCATTGGGAATACTGAAGCAGCAATAGCTTGTTTATCAAGTGTCAAGAATATGTTTTCAGAATTTATGAGCAAAATCAGTCCAAGCTCATCAGAACTCCGTGAACATTTATGTTTAAAAGCTTATTTAGAAGCACTAGAAGGATTTGCTACTTGGTACAGACATTATATTAGTGGCCAACCAAAAGATGTTGAGCCATTACCACCAGATGCAACATTTTCTGATAAAGTTCACCATGAACAGCAGTGTGCTCTAGTTGAACAACAAAAAGCCAGGTGGAAAAATGCAGTCCTACACCAATCTCGACACACTAAAACTTTGTTATATAATGTATTACTTTTCCCTGGGGGCTGGCTCCAAGATGAAAATGATAGTGTTTCATCCACAAATTTCACTGAGGATGAAAAGGAAGATCGTAAAAAACAGTTAGAAACTTTGAGAAGATTATGTATTCCAGAAGTTGTTATATTAATACTTAAAATCTTACAAAGTAATGATGATGTTGACAATCACAAAGAAGCAGTCAAATTAAGTGATTTGATTGCAGCTGAAAATCGGTGTTTATATAAGGTTTTCACAAAGTCAAAACTTACAGAAGTATTAGAAAGAATAAAAGAGTCATGCTTGATCCTTTTAGAGAAGGAACAAGATATGTTTGGATATGTTTTAAATGAATGATTTATAATATGAAACTTTTTAATAAATATTTTTGCATAAATTTTATTTTATTTATATAACAACTTGTAACTTCAACAAAGTCATATTTAATAGATTTGAGCTTTAAAAAAAAACAAGTTTGAACTAATATAATATTGCCATAATATACCTATGGAAATAGTAAGTATAAAAATATTATCAAAAAAGGCTGAAAAGTTGTATTGATTTATTAAAATAGATATTATGATGATAAAAAATAAAATTCTTAAGATAACTAAATTTTTCAAGTAGTAACAGATACAGGTGCCAAATTGATGAGTTGGTTGCTACATTCTGCTAACTCAGAAATGGATACTCTTCCTCTTTGTTTAATAAATTTTGCAACTGCTTCTAACTCCTGCTGTGCAATATATATAAATTTTCCTCGGTCATCGATAACTCCAGTTAATTCTCCAGATGCCTGCATATCAGTTATCCTATCAATAGCAGCTTGTGTTTTAAGTTTAAAATGAGCAGCCAAATCTTCTAGTAAAACAACTTTTTGGTCCTGAAAATGATATAAGACATTAAAATTTATCATTAACACATAACAGGACGTATGTATACACAATTAATTTTATTAGGATGATATAGTGCAACTACAGTCTCTAATAGAACTTAAATTATTATAGACTGAAACGCCTATATTATGTGAATAAGATTAAATGTAAATACATATTCTACTTTGTAAACTGTGACTGCATTATGTGAGGATGATATTGATTACAGAGATATATTAATATCTAGTTAGTTAAAAGTATGTTTTAAAATAAAATTGTCTTTACCTTAATATAGTCAATAAAATCCCGGAGTTGATTAGTACCATCCTCAATCTCATTCTCATCATAACCTTCACCTTCAATACTGAAGGCAGCTTTCATAGCTTCATATTCTTCCTGTTCCCGCTTTTTTCTCTCTTCTTCTGCTTTCCGCTCAGCTTCTTCTGCTTTGCGTTCCTCTTCCTAAAGAAAACAAGATATGACAATAGATCTAACATTGATCTAACATTAAGATTTTAAAAAGTATCTTCTCATTGTACCGTTAGTGTTGATAGTGATCATTATGGCTATTTCTACTTTGAAAACAGTTGTTCTAAACAATGATTTGGTACATCTACTAAACCACTTATTAAAATTGAATCTCTTACGCCTTGCATTATTAATTGCATAGTTTCTACTTTCTGATGTTAACCATTATAAAGTATATATAATAATTACATATTATAATATTTACCTCCTTCTTTTCTTCAAGCTTTTTACGTTCTTCCTCCAATTCTAAGTCTTTTTTCTTTTTCATTTCTCTCATCTTCTCTTCGGCTTCCCTTGCTTTTTTCTTTTCTAGTTTAGCTTCCATTTTTGCTCTTTTCTTAAAAGGAACATAAACAAAATAAAAAAAAAACGAAAAACACTACATAATATTTTAAAACATATTTGATGATAAATGTCAAATACCTTAGCCCCCATTTTATCATCAAATTCAACTTCAGGTGCTTCTGGTATACCTTCTTCATCGGCCTCACCCCCAACATTAGGTTCTTCATCAAGGGGAACTGCATGTCTTGCCGCTTTAAAATAAAATATGTGTATGTTGATATATCAATATATTCTTATTAGATGAAATACTAATTAATATATGTATATTGATTTCTTTTTTTTTATAAAACTTAGTATTTAAAAAGAGTGATGTTAACATTGGATTGATATAGCTCACCATTTGCCCTCATACGAGCTCTCTGGTTTCTAACAGCCTGTACTCTTCCAGGTCCACCATCTCTTTGTGCGACTGCTCGTGGTCGTGCAGCAGCTGTTGCAGATTTTGGATTTTAATATCTATTAAAATACTCCTTTATATTAAATAAGAACTTCATTAAATACCTACGTTTTGTGTTTACTTGAGAAACACGTAAAAATGCTATTGACAATATTATTATGACTATTGCACTTATGATAGCGGCTATTATAAATGGATCCATGATATCGGTTAAGAAAATATGAAATTTGATTCTTTATTAAATATTTATCACATTACGTTAGAAAATCAAAATACGTCTACACTCTACAATCCAAAATCCAAATCATACATGGCTCTTGTGATTTGTCAAATGTCAAGTTCTCATTGACGTATCACGCAGTTGACATTCTAAATTTTTAATTTTTGTACTCTTTTTTTTCGAATCGGAGAACGATCATAAAGAGTGCATTTCCGAAATTAAATTTGATGTTCCTGGTGATTTTTTTATCTTGTTTATAAATTTTATCAAAATATTGGATCAAAATAATTATCGTCTATGTTTGAAAGTTTGACGTTTACAGAATGCAGCAGCAGCAAACAGATGACGTGTGTTTCGGTCTGTCATTTTTTGTATTGTCGTTGCTTGCATGATACCGATTGAAATTTTATAAAACCTCATATTGTCGATCAAAAGAGCGTGAATAAAAATGATATTAAAATTGTCTCTATTACCTCTACTTCTAATATTAGACGTGTGTTGTGGTTTGTATTTTCATATAGCAGAAGGTGAACGAAAATGTTTTATAGAAGAAATACCGGACGACACAACAGTTCTAGGTGCATATTATTTGGTTCATATTGTTCAATAGACTTCATTTAATATCACATTTATGCTACTAATTGATATATTAATTATTTTACAGTGAATTATAAGGTCGAGTTGTACGATCCTAGGTCAGGTGGGTTTATGCCGTCATCACCGGGAATCGGTATGCATGTAGAAGTCAGAGATCCCAATGACCGGGTGATATTGTCTCGAGTGTATTCATCGGAAGGAATGATCTCGTTCACGTCAACGACACCCGGTGAACATGTTATTTGTATGTATTCTAATAGCACGTCATGGTTCAGTGGATCCCAATTACGTGTAAGTTGATTGGAATTGGATTAATTGGAATGAGCCTTATTTTACTTTAACATCGTACATGCTTACAGGAATGTGAGGTTTATATTTTTTTTGTAAGATAACTGAAAAGTCATTGAAACAGTTTCACATGTGACACTTGTGTAAACATTTCCTAAATCATTGTTATTCCAAAAATGTAAACTATGGCTGCTATGCATGTACAATTTCAAATTATTCATCCTATTATTATTTTATAGGTTCATCTTGATATTCAAGTGGGTGAGCATGCAGTTGATTATGCAAATGTGGCACAAAAGGATAAACTTACAGAGTTACAATTGAGAATAAGACAATTGTTAGATCAGGTTCATCAGATCACAAAGGAACAGAGTTACCAAAGAGTAAGTTATATATTTTTCTGTTTAGTTTGCTTAATTGCCTTATTCTTTATCTCCTATATTTTAATACTAATGTATTACATTTTGCAGCATCGAGAGGAAAGATTCCGTCAAACATCAGAAAGCACAAATCAAAGAGTTCTTTGGTGGAGTTTACTGCAAACTGGTGTTCTTGTTGGCATTGGATATTGGCAAATGAGACATCTTAAGAGTTTCTTTGAAGCCAAAAAATTAGTGTAATGCCCTTAGTAGTGTTAATATAATTATTTTTCAACATTTCTAAATTATTGTTTGATTAACTTTGTGTTTATGTAAGAATCTGAATATATGTAATAAACATAACTATTTTGCTTACTTTTGTTAACTTGACTTGGTATTTATTGGTACAAAAATTCCAATAATAAATATGGATTAATAACAAAAAAATACATAGATATTTAAAAATAATTTATTTCTTAGTTAAGGCAACATCTTAATAAAACTATCACAATATTGTAAATATATTCTAGATACATTTTAATTCAAAACCATGCTTGGAAAAGGAAGCATGTGGTTCTTGCATATACTTTTATCCTTATTTCTAAATTCACAACTAACTTAATGAGTCGATATTAGTTTTCGAAACAAATTATATAGCTTACTATATTTTTTCAGACTTCTGATAAATCTTAACATGTAAAGAGGTGATCCAAGGCCTTAAAAAAAGGTTCTGGGGTAGCTTTTGGGAGGGGCGTAAGCACAGCAAAATCTACTTCTTCTATGGTACATTCTAATGTGTCACAAGTACAGTAATACAAATGGCCATCAATTTGCATTTGATCAGCCAATTCTAATTGGTGATTATCCATTAAATCTTCATTGACAACAACTACAAGTGGTTTGTTAGCGTTTAAAACTTCTAGGCAACTACCAGCACCTGCATGACTGATCACCAAATCCGAACTAAGAATGTCTTTTTCTATGGAATCTTTAAATCTATACAAGTGAAGTTTTATGCTTTCGCGTTCATAGTCTCCAGGTTCAATGTCACTATTACCGATTTGAAACACTATCTCCATGCATCCGATATTCTTAAGCGCTTGTAAAACATTTGAAGACAAGATTTTATGGCAGAGTAAATCAAATCGTGTTGTACCGACCGTAATAAAGCATTTTTCATAACGATTCATTATTTAATAATTAAAATATAACTTTTTGCTGATAATTTAAGTAACTTTATTTATTGGTAACAGATATAGTCAATAAAATTAGTTAAAACTTAGTTATTAATATTAAAACTTTTAAAAGTTAAACCTCGTCCAGCAGGCAGCAAACTTGCCAGATTGACAAGTGACAGATGACAAAATTGTACATTGTAATCGCATCGCATGCATTATCTACATTTTAGACGTAGAGTAACAATTATTTAGTCCACACTAAGGGGTAAATACAGTAAAAATCAGTTCTTCTTTACATTACATCTTTGTAGCTAACTTTCTAGTTAAAAATGACATTACTAGTGCAGACGATAATATGTATCTATAGTGGTACAACTTCAGAAGATAACATTTTATAAGTTTATCGCTACGTTTAAGAAAAAAACTTCAAAAGTAAAGTCTCACAGGGACGCTTTGGTCATGGACATAATATGTTCTTAATTTTCGCTTTATTAAAACTATGTAAAATATAAAACTCAAACTGCACGACGCAATGTGAAATCAATTTGACATGTTCTTTATTTTTTTTGTAAAAATTATACATAATAAAAAAAGTAAACGATAGAATTTAATGAATATACTAAACGTATTTGGTAGCTGGTAGATCGTAAAGTGTATGTGGGTACGATACCTAATAAGTGTATGTATGTAGGTTTGTAGCCACACGTCTATCTACTACTACCTTTGGCAAAGGAACTACGTATATAGTACTGGCACAGACAGAGTAATTGAGCTTCATAAATGACGTATAAATTGTACAGAAATTAACAAATCTTCAGGCAATCATGGAAACACGCCGTGTCCGTAATTGTCTTGCATTTTTAATGCCTATTGAGTATCGACCTTTAAGATATTCCTTAACTAATCCGGATTTCTATCTATACAAAAAAATATGGTTTTCGATCTTACTGTGTATTATTATTTCTTTTATTTTTGCTGTTTGCCTTTAAATATGAATTCGGCCATATGGCTGGGACCAATTACTCGCAACTTACGTCATTAGTAGATATTTAAGAGCGATTTATAATACAAAATGTTATGCCTGTAGATGGTTTATTCATACTGTTAGGTTGATTTGAACCGGTTCACCCGGGATGGCACCCGCTGGTCACAGAATACCGGCGTTAACTAAGGACTCATTGCATTTCGTTCCGCAAGTGCCTAGGACTTGATCTCAGATCTCCCATTCCGCCCTCCATATTCCCATTTGTCATAAGGCTTCTTCTTTTACCTATTTTGTCGGCAACATGAACACTTAAGTTCGAGACTATTCATGGACGGTGGTGGTCGCTTTCCACCTTACTCAGCTGCCAAACCCTCATAAACATAAAAGCTGTTTATTAAGCATGATAAGGTAATACATAGTTTAGCTAATAAAATATGCAGGTACTTAGGTATAAGCTTACTAAATACCTTATAGAATTAGACATATTAAATTCCTGCGCCTAAAATTCCTGTTTTTCAGCCCTAGCGTGACAAGACATTAATGGGAATGGTGCTACACGCTCACTAATAGCCGTATGTCCCGCTCGAATTAATAGTTAACATTAAACCGATGTTACGAACAGAACGAAATTAATCTGGTTTAGTTTTCACAACGTTATAATAATAATGAACAGAATTGTTGATTGAATCGCAGCTGTATCACGAAATATGACAGGCTCATTACTTTTGGTGAAGTATAACCAAGTTGTTGTATCTGTGAAGGATGCAATTATGGGTCTTATTTTTGTGCTTATTTGGTCGTGTTACTTCCGAAGAATTTCCTTCTCTCATCACTGCAAATGCTTCAATAGGTACTTATGTAACAAATAAGGACATTAATTACCAACACTATAAATATTAAAATTAATCAATTAACTATGTCTTAATCTTGGTTCATTAGCTGTAGTGTTGGACCATCAATTTCTTCAAGATCAATACCAGCCTATTTTAGATGAACTTAAAGATTATATAAAGGAGCTTGCAAGGGTTGAACTCAAGCACGGTGGTGTTCTTGTTCATTATTATTCGTGGACTGCTATTAATCTTAAAAAAGGTAAATTTATTGAAACATATTTCTGAATGTAGGTTCTCAATTGCTCATTGCAGATTTTAATTAGTAACCGTCTAATTGATCTACAGAACATTTGCAAATCGATATAAATGATCAGAATAGCGTTATGTTCTGACGGATAAGCTACTACTTTTTATAATTTCAACGATGATAATTATCTCTTGGTCTTTTACCTAGATAAGGTAGGCTCTACTTATTCGGTTTAAACACTCCCATAGGATTTCTTGCTGTGTTCAGCGTGGCATCATGCGAGGACACCTGGTCATTGTATAAACGAACCCAAGAGGAACAATTACTCCTTTTCGCATTAACTGAAGTGGACTGCCCTCGCCTGCCTACAGACTCTGCGATAACTGTCACGTACACAGACCCAGGAGAAGAAGTTCCGCAAATGATTTTAGACCTTAGAACGGGCAAGGCGTTTAATTGGAAATCCGTTGTTATTTTACATGACGATACTCTAAGTTAGTATATAACATATACATAACTTATATCGGATATAAACTGCTTAATTTCCAGGTTTTTTAATTATAATGTGTCTATTTTTTTGTTGTAAAAATAACGTTTTGATATCCTAATCTTACCCAGATCGTGACATGGTTTCCCGAGTGGTACAATCTTTGACGACACGAATAGACCACGATGACACACAACCCATAGCTGTAACGGTTTTTAAAATGAGACACGAGGTCAATGAATATTTACGACGAAAGGAAATGTACCGGGTCATTTCTAAACTCCCAATTAAATACATAGGTATGATACGGTTAAAAATCCAGTAGCAACTCATATAATTTTGTTAAATACACGGCTCATGATGAAATCTCGTTTTAAATTTATTTACGTGCAAACATTGATGCAGTGAGCTCTCATTTTTAATTTAACAAAGTTACCGCATCGCGTTTTAAGTTTCCACAAGTCTGCAGTGCAGACAAATAGAGGTAGGCTTCTGCTGCCAACAAAAGCAATCAGCATCAAAGTCAAAACTATGCATTTTCATTTCAATTTAAAAATGCTGTTTAATTTTATAATTTCATGTCTATAATTTGTATCTTAATTTAAGTGCGACTATATCGCCTTAATTTTAGTTTATAATACATTCAGGTGTAAAGCCAATGTAATATTTTTAATAAAATAACGTTTTCGTTAAAAGCGTAAGTTCAGATTTTAGATTCATACTTTTTTATCATTTTAGGTGAAAATTTCATAGCTATCGTTACAACAGACGTAATGACAACTATGGCTGAAACTGCCCGCGATCGTCGCATGTCTAATACTCTTGCGCAATGGTTATACATAGTTTCGGATACAAGCCGTCATAGAGGGAACCTATCTACTTTGATTAACGACCTGTTTGAAGGCGAGAATATTGCGTATATCTATAACAGAACCGATGACACTGCAGATTGCAAGGTAGGCACTAACACAAAACACTCAAAAATAATTTGCACTTCTATTGGTGAATTGATTTTGAAAATAATCATACTTAACCAGACAACTTCCTGAGGGTACGGGTACCCTTTGGGACCTTACTGAAGTCTGTCAGCATCGATCTATATATTATTAGGATATATCGATCAACATGATCTAAGTCGTATTTTGAATAGCATTACGGTAGCAAATTCGATCGTTATTATGAATCTTTTGATTTCAGGAATAAAGAATCTAATTAGTACAAGTAGATATAGGTAATTTAACTTAGATAATAATAGTATGTTTTAGAATGGAATTCTATGTTACTGTAAAGAGTTGATGAACGCGTTTATTTCGGCGTTGGATGTTGCGGTCCAAGATGAATTTGATGTTGCCGCTCAGGTGTCTGACGAAGAGTGGGAGGCCATTAGGCTAAATAAGATTCAAAGACGGGATATGTTATTAAAACACATGCAGGCAAGTAACTTGCATATTAATTAGGTAGGTACATATTTTTCATTCTCTAAAGTTCCTGTTCTTTTATTTTAATTATTATACATACATGTACCTAATTGGTACGCAATTCAGAAAGCATAAGTATGTCGTATTATATAGTCAATTATTTTTGTGAACGTAATGTTGTGGACATAATAGATATTATGTTAATAAAACATATTTAATTTTCCATGACTTTAAATCTCTATATCAAGTTATACATAATTTGATCTTACACAATGTTTCTCATCCATTAAAACAATTTGTATCAAATCATATTTTATTTTCATATTTTAATATAGCAACACATATCAGCATACAGCAAATGTGGCAATTGTAGTACATGGCATGCTCTCGCGGCGGACACGTGGGGCGCTACCTACAGACGACAAAATGATAACAATATTCTTAGCAATAAGGACGATGATAATAGTACTATTCTTATAGAACACGTCGAGTTGTTAAATGTAAGCAGATACAATAACGTATAGTAGGTATATTTACATTTACGTTAGTAGGTACATAATTTATCGATCGATTTATTTATCGATATGATCATCCTGATCCTACCGAAAATTCGTTTTGCTGAGAAATTTTACTAGTGTGTTAACATAACGTCTTTCCCCATCGGGACAATCCCTACGAGTAATTGAGTATGGAAGATAGACAGATATGGAAGCTCGCTAGTCCTTGGGCTGGAGATTTTATAATCCTAGTGTGCCCATTTTTGTGCCAAATTTGGAATAATATATACTTTAATATTATAAAGCTGTAGAGTTTGTTTGTTTGAACGCGCTAATCTCAGGAACTCCTGGTTCGAATTGAAAAATTATTTTTTTATTGAATAGACCATTTATCGAGGAAGGCTTTAGGCCACATAACATCACGCTGCGACTAATAGGAGCGAAGATATAATGCAAAAAGAAATCGACGGGGACGAAGTCGCGAGCAACAGCTAATAGAATATACATATGATTAATATTAACCTCATCACAGCTCTAATGTAAAGAAGATTGAAGCGCCATTACTAAGAAATAAAACTATGTGATTCTTTTAAATATTTATTGAAAAAATATATCTACAATATTTATACGTATAATAAAACAATAGATTAACATCTTAAAATCTATCACCGACATATAACAACATATCACTTAATGTAGGTACAGTAGAATATTTATATTATTAACCTAAACAAATTTTATAACTTAATATTTGAGCAAGTGTTAAGTATTCCTGATACTAAACATTAATTTACTTTAATTAACTTACTTTTTACTTCTTTGTTTGTGTCAATAAAGTGTTTTTTATTTTATTTTATTTTTTTATTTTTATATCAATATAAATGTTATGTCAAAGTAAAAGTTTCTTTATTTCATAAAAAGCTACACAATTGTTTTTTACTTCTCTCTCAACTTGTCAATATTTTTTAATCACTAAAGCATAAAACTTATTAAACCTAGAGATCTCTCGAAATATTTTTGTATTGTTTAAGTCTATTCTCTATATAAATATATTTTAAGAAGATCAATCAAACAATTGGCCGTGTGGTGACGGCATAAGAATACATATGTCACCACCCCTCTCTATGTCTGGGAGTCGTAAAAGGCGACTAAGAGGCAAATGCACTATTCCACCTAGTGCGAGAGAAGGAAAACTCGAAACGAAACCCTGGACCAACCCGTCTAGCCAGCGTGGTTCTAGTAGGCTAGTTACCTTCAATGTTGAGTACACCCAATAAAACCAGGCCCCTAGTCCCCGGCGGCCCCGCTAGTCCTGGCTACGGTAGCGGCCACGGTAACGGCGGGGCAAGGGGTGCTAAGAATCCCCGGAAGAGGTCAAGCTACCACCCCCAAAAACGACATTTGGCCCTGGTAACATACAACGTGCGCACATTGAGAGTGGACGAGAAGCTAGTAGAGCTGGAAGAAGAGATGAACAAGTTACGCTGGGACGTTATAGGTTTATCGGAGATCCGAAGAGAGGGAGAGGATACGGCAACCTTACAGTCCGGCCACTTGTTCTACCATCGAGAGGGTGAACAGAAGTCCCAAGGTGGGGTTGGATTTATCGTCCACAAGTCGCTCATTAACAACATCGAGTCCATCGGAAGTGTGTCAAATAGAGTAGCGTGCCTGGTACTTAAAATATCCAAGCGATATTCTTTGAAGATAGTGCAGGTATATGCCCCATCTATGACACACCCGGATGATGAAGTGGAAACCGTGTATGAGGACATCAGTAGGGCCATACATAGCTCCAAATCACGTTTTACTGTTGTAATGGGAGACTTTAATGCGAAGCTGGGCACTAGAAACGATGGTGAGCTGAGAGTGGGGCAATTCGGGTATGGGCAGCGAAATCCCAGAGGGCAGATGCTAGCTGACTTCATGGAGAAAGAAGGACTTTATATGATGAATTCTTTCTTCCAAAAGTCGCCGCACAGAAAATGGACCTGGTTGAGTCCCGACGGTCAAACTAAAAACGAGATAGACTTCATCATGAGCACCAGAAGGCAGATATTCAATGATGTGTCTGTAATCAACAGGATTAAAACCGGAAGTGATCATAGAATTGTCAGAGGCACATTGAATATCAATGTCAAACTGGAAAGATCGCGTCTGATGAAGCCTAGGCTCCGATCGTCGAATGCAAATATCCAAAACCCCGAGAGCTTTCAGCTTGAATTATCAAACCGCTTCGAAGGGCTAGACAGTTGTGCATCAGTGGATGATCTTAACAGCAGGCTGGTGGAAACTGTCCGTACGGTAGGGTGCAAGTATTCCAAAACCCACCCTAAAAACAAATCTCAAAAATTATCCGACCATACCCGACACCTCATGGCTAGCCGACGTGCGATGACGCTCCACACTCCGGACGACGCGAAGTCATATAGCCAGCTCAATAGACAGATTACGAAGTCTCTGCGACATGATGTGCGCTCTTTTAATACCCAGCGTATTAAAGAGACAATCGAGCGGAACCAAGGCTCCAAAGTGTTTGTAAGAGACGCATCTATTGGGCAAAGCCAGTTGACAAAATTAACGACCGAGGAAGGTCGTGTGACGTCGAACAAGTCAGAGATGTTACGGGAGATAGAGAAGTTTTATGGACAATTGTATACCTCGGTCTCTGCCGAGCCAAGCTGTATAGTGGCAGACCCCAGAGCCAAGCTAACTCGACATTATACTGAAGACATCCCTGACATCAGTTTGTACGAAATTAGGATGGCTCTAAAACAGCTTAAGAATAACAAGGCACCAGGTGAGGATGGAATTACTATAGAGCTCTTGAAAGCGGGTGGAACACCGGTACTGAAAGTCCTTCAAAAGCTCTTTAATTCCTCCTTGCTTCTTGGGAAAACGCCAGAGGCATGGAATAAGGGCATAGTCGTCTTGTTCTTCAAAAAAGGCGACAAAAGCTTACTGAAGAACTACAGACCCATAACACTGTTAAGCCATGTCTACAAGTTATTCTCCAGAGTCATCACAAATCGCCTCGAACGAAAGCTCGATGACTTCCAACCTACCGAACAAGCAGGTTTCCGAAAAGGCTTCAGCACTATAGACCATATACATACGCTGCGGCAGATTATACAGAAGACCGAGGAGTATAATCGGCCACTATGCTTAGCGTTTGTGGACTACGAGAAAGCCTTTGATTCTGTCGAAATCTGGGCGGTCCTTAGATCTCTCCAGCGATGTCGTATAGACTATCGGTACATTGAAGTGTTGAGGTTTCTGTACAACAGCGCCACTATGTCAGTCCGAGTACAGGAGCATTGCACGAAAGAAATCCCATTACAGCGAGGAGTAAGACAGGGAGATGTCATATCTCCGAAACTGTTTACCGCCGCTCTGGAAGATTCTTTCAAGCTCCTGGAATGGCAAGGACTAGGCATCAACATCAATGGCGAATACTTAACGCACCTTCGATTTGCCGACGATATTGTAGTCATGGCTGAGTCGCTGGAAGATCTCGGACAAATGCTCGGTGGTCTAGATAAAGTTTCCCAACACGTGGGCCTTAAAATGAACATGGATAAAACAAAGATTATGTTCAATGCCCATGTTGCACCCACCGTTCCAACTGTTGGGAGCTTTACTCTTGAAATTGTGGACGAGTACATATACCTAGGACAGGCAATACGATTAGGAAAGTCCAATTTTGAGAGAGAGGTCAGTAGACGAATCCAACTCGGCTGGGCAGCGTTCGGTAAATTGCACAATGTCTTCGCGTCCAAAATTCCACAGTGCCTTAAAACAAAGGTTTACAACCAATGTGTGTTACCGGTGATGACTTACGGCTGTGAGACGTGGTGCTTCACAAAAGATCTTTTTAAGAGGCTCAATGTTGCACAGAGAGCTATGGAGAGGGCTATGCTGGGCATTTCTCTACGTGATCGAATCAGGAACGAGGAGATCCGTAGAAGAACTAAAG
>DWAJ01001314.1:0-23280 GCA_018238005.1 Eurema mandarina | reverse complement strand
GGCGTGGCTTGCGTGTTAGGTCGCTGCAGAATGCACCGATAGACTGAACTCCTGAAAGCTAGACTCCCGTATTTATAGAGCGTCAGGTTGCGTTCTGGAAAACTCTTGCGCATACTTTACGCCACCCGATGTCGAATTCGCTACAAATATGATTCTGACTCAACAGCCTCTAACTGAAGGCGATATTCATGAAATATTTTATGAAAATAGATTGAGAATCATTTATTAGAGAGATGTCGCCTTTTCAACATTACAATATTCAACCAACAAAGCTATGTCTAAAAATCCACTGATTTCTCTCTGAGCTCGTAGTTTAGATTTATATTATATTTATGAATAAACTTTTAATGTATTACATTTATGGATAACAAGAAGTTGAAATTTAAAGTAATAAAAATATTAACCTAAAATATCTGTAATAACCTGATATGATGCATAAATGCTTTCTTAGGTACCTATTCAGTTGTTCAATGTTTGAAAAGCTGGTTCATTTTTGAAATATATAAGGCACTCACTATTTTCATTAATTTTATTGTCATAATAAAATTAAATCACGGCTGTAACCCTTTGGCAAAAGTCATAAACGTGTGTTATGATTATATAAATAATGACGACAATCCGGTTTAATATTTCCTGACCACTACTAAATATGAATTTTATTGATTTTAATACAAAACATTAATATACGAGTATGGTGGAACCATGATGAAACGTTTAAATTATATATATTTCTTTTTATATGCCTTGTAGGTCAGAATCGTCATCGGAATACATATTTTGTATAATTTTTATTATAATAATTTTAATTTTAGTGTAGTAATTAACATTTCTATACAATTGCAATAATAGGTTGTATGTACATATGTATAATACGTGGGCTTAGTTCTTACTTTACACCGGTTCTATAATTTTTTTTTCCTATATATTGATAAGTAGACAGTATTTAAATACCTAGAACCTAAAAAAGCATTCCTTTGACACCTTCTTTACAATTTTAATAAATAGTCTAATGTTTTCATTATGCCTTTTACATACTACCTATTTCAAAGTAATGATATCATTTTCCAGATTGAGTTTTTTAAAGTTTACAGTAATTATGTGCCTCGGCACGCGCTCAATACCTACTGTTTAATTTTAAGCATTTTTTATAAGGCCACAACAATGGCACGCGCTGTAGTCGATGTAGACTATGCGAGACGCCAGTCGCCGCCCACCGAAGTTTTTTGTCAGTACTCGTTGACTTATCATTGTCGCCCCACGCCCACGCCCCCGCGTGGACGGCGCTATGCACACGGTTCTAACATTTCATACCTATATTTTTATCGGGACGTGTTAAAATAATCTATCACCAAATATTATTGAAGTGACTATCAGAATCACGAAGCTTGAGCGTGGTTAGCAGTTATTACGTAATATCTATAAATTTATTGTTTGCTAAAATGTCTTAAAAATACAGTGTTCAAATGAAGAGGACCGTAGGTTTTCTGAGTGATTTTAACATTACATTAGTACATACGCTTAAAACTTTAATCTAAAGTAAAACTATCAGAAATGATAATGACGTCCTTTTATTTGTTATGTACCTACATTTAAGTGTAAATTTATAAAATGTAATATTTTACTAAGTTCTTAATTTCTATAAGTCATTTATTTTGAATAAGGAATGGGATATTACAAAATATTCGACAAGGCATAAATAAACAAATTAAAAATTAAATCAAATCTAAAGACCTTTTATTGATTTCTTTATTAAAACACCCTCCACAATTTTATTTACGATACACTTCTTAGTACAACTCTATGTACTAGTATGCACAATTACTTATGTACACAATATTTACAACATTTTCATATATCTAGTTCACATTATTACATTAGTTAAGTGAACACTATCTATTTCAAAATTCAAAAGAGTCGGCTTCATAAATAAATCTCTGATAAAATAAATAATCATGCATTAACAAAAGCTTCTACGAATATTGACTAGTTGATTATAATTAAAGGACTAGAATATTGTTAAAAGTACTATCGCTTATCACATATATTTGGAATGTCTTAATTGCTTTAGGTACAATTTGAAAAGGTATACAAGAGCGTATACAGTAGTATAGAGACGTTATTTATATACACAATCTACCTACGTAGGTTTCGTAAACTTAATTAGCTTTTATCACACAAAATTCGAATCTCTTATAGTAGTCTTAACTGATTCAAAACTTGATAGTTATTATCCATTTTAATGGATATGGCGTCGTTAAGATGCACTGACGTCCTTTAATATTTTTACGTACATTGTGATCAAATTTTACATTTACCTACAGTAACATTATTTAAATCGTTACCTTTGCTACAATATAATGGACACAAATGTTTGGCACTTTTATATTCTCATTCAAACTGCAGTCTTTTTCGAAATTCACTTATAAATTTCACGGTCGTCTCATTAGTAATCACTGTTCATCGTTCAATTGTTTTTGCAAGTTGCATTTAGAAGAAAAACGCGGATTAGAAAAGATGATTGTTGGATTTAGCCAATGTCCCGAGGTGGTCGGAGAGCAGGTAATTTGGGGGCGCGACGCCGAGTAGGGGAAAGCCTGAAGGCTGTCGGAGGAGGCCACAGCTTCCAGCCCACTTGCTGCCTCCGACGCCGCTCACTGGAGGCTCTACACCTCCGCCTACGCCGTTCAGCTCTTCGCACAGCTTGTTTGCTGCAACAAGAGATAATAAGACATTTTTATTACAATTATTTAGGTTAAGTATTAAGTAATTCCTCTGAACCCCATAGCATAAAATGAAATTTTTATAACTTACAATCTGTCTGTATGTAATTGTTGTAATGTAATTTATATCTAGTCTACGAAGTAAGTAAGATTTAAAGTAATATTACAATATTGTGGATCATTCATTAAATTTCGAGGGCGCCATCTCCTGTTTATTAAACAGCATCTACCGTTTAATACAAATTAGCGAATATACTGTTTATTAGCGTAATGCAAATAAACACCTGCATTCAATCCGTATTTGAAATCAGTTGCAGCCGGGGCGGTAAACATGAAATAATCGTGCTAACGCAATTAAGCTCTAATCACCTAATCCTTGCTATGCGGCTCCGTTGTTTATTCAAGCCTGAGTGACAATCGCGCGAACAATTAGCGCAAATGAGCCGAAGTGAAAATCTGGCGCACGAGGTGGCGTGGGGTGGTAATGTGATTAATGCCACAATCCCGCCATTATACGGCCGCAAACTGTAGCCTGCTGCCGCTGCTCTAATACTAGGTGTCTCTACACAAAACTCGCCACCGTATGACCATATGTATGTCAAGAAAAAACTGTTTAAAATGCCATTTTTATACATATATCATTAGAATTATGTTTGAAAAATAACAGTCACGATTGTTAAGGCCCTTCTTAGTTTTAAATTTAAACACTACACAATTATTAAAATACCATCAAATCGTTAGCAATCTTCAAACTTGACCTAAATTCCTTTGTTCTATTTACATTATTTCTGATACCATTATCATTGAACAGTCGCCTTTTCAATGCATCGTCTAAATTTAAAATCTATTTTGAGGACATATTATATTTATAACGCTGTAATCAGCCTTGTTATTCTCACCCACACGAGCTTAGTGTTGAAGCGTTGCGATTGGTCCGATACATTCTAATGTAAGCGTGATTCATAGTCTACGAGTATAATTTCGGCAATCAATGTTTACAGAGCCGTAAAAATCTCGATTCTTAAAATACCATACAGTCATACAGATAGCCCGCATAATTGAAAACGTTATTTGCAATAAAAATCATTGTTAAAACTGTGCTTTACAATCTAGTAAGCCTATTTTAATTTCTTAGATGTGGGATTTATAATATCTCGTGGGAGTTCGTATTAAATCAGAATTAGTGCGGTAGAATCTTAATTATAAAGAACAATGTATTTTACGAGTATTACGCAGTTACCTACTGTAACAGCTATGCCAAAAAAATCTATTAAAGTAACGGCTTTTGTGTTAAATATGCAATCTTAGGATCTACTTATAAGAGACACGGCATTCTAGAATATGTTTCAATAAAAGCCATAACCAACCATTCGTTATCATTGTTGTTTTTATTTCGAACTTTTATACTATCATACTCTAATCAGGATTAATTATATCTGTTGGACTCTATAATATATTTCATATGAAAAATTTATTATCACATTCACCGGAGGGGAAAGGACTTACACCTACATTTTTATGTTTAAAACAAAAAGAAAAGCGAACTTTCTGCGATGTTAAAACTAAATTCATTTGACATATTAAGAATCGGTACAAATTCAAATTCTTATTTTATACCAATACCTACTTAGGTAATTCAAAGTTTAAAAACAAAAACAGGAAATACAGGAACCATAAATCAGTCTTTCTTTTCAAACTAAATTAATATCCTACCTACCTTTTCGATTAATTACGAAACCTTTATAACTTTTAAAGGTTTATCCTAAGTTTTCCATAAATCAGTTTTAATTACGTAATTTTTTTTCATTTGACATTATCGAAATTATCTTAAAGAATTACCTGCTGACGTAATAGGTTTCAGATCAGGCGGCGATAGATGTGGTAACGAATGGTGAGTCTGTGAGGGCGGTGGGTGCGGAGACGATGCCGGGGAGCCAGGCTTGTCTCTCTTGCCTTCAGCCTTTACGGGAGCCTCGCCGGCTTTCTGCTGCGCCAGCCTCTCTTGCTTGCGAAACTTCGCACGACGGTTTTGAAACCATACCTGGAATAAAACAATTACAATAAATACTTTTTGTCCCGACTTGGTTGCCTGAAAGAGACCACTCCTAAGGGGTAAGGTCGCCAGTTACCACAATGTTTTCTTTTTTTATTTATATATTTATGTTTAGATTGTTCGGTATTTGTAACAAAGTGTGAAAATAAATAAATAAATACTCCTTTCTAAGCGGAGGTTGGGTTATAGCAACTAGATAACGGATAAATTTCTAATGCATACTTTTCTTTTTAAATACAAACATATTTATAACGCTGTAATCAGCAAATTACAAATATTTTCCAGTATGGGTATCAAAACCACGACTACTGCGCAGAAGGCAGTTGTGCTAACACTGGTCGTCAAATCGTCAAATTATGTGATACTTCAGCGTAAGGGAATGTTTAGTAGTACTTTATGCGAAACGAATTCACACAATAATGTTATTACTCTCTCTAGAACTATCTATAGTACTGAAAAGGATTTCGAATTTTCTTCTATAATAAATGTTTAATTGTATCTGACAAACCCAGAGGAAACAAAACATTTTAAGAGCCTTAACAAGAGAAGGTACAAAGTCAGAGGAAGTAAAGAGTCCTGCCAAATAAGTCCCTACTATAAATTACGTTAATTTACCTACATTTTCCTAATTTACAGTTTTTAATTTCCGTGTTACTGTTGTCAAAAGTGACAGTTTGACTTTTACTGACTTTTTGACTAACTTGTACCCCACTATAATGAACAAAACATACACACTGACTTTTGGCTCAATTTCTCACACGTGTATAAATGTTCTCTCGTTAGTATCTAGGCATGCGCTTAACGTTAAAATTACCTTCCACAATGTATTCTGTTAAATATTTAATGTTATCCAGAATAGTAACAAGGTTATTCCAGTAATTCAAAAAGAGGAAAATATACATTTTTTCTTCTATACTGTAGATCGTTTGAACTCTGGCTTTTAATGTAATGAACCATATTTAAAATTCGTTATTAAATAGATAAAAGTCACAACAGACCCGTGAAACAGTTAAGCTTACTATACATACTAAATATAATACAATACCGAGCTGTTATATCAATAAGGAAATTGCGCCATAAACAAAGCAAGTTACTAGTATAAAGAACTGTATAAAACGAGGTAACAGAAATGCATCCTCAATCCTCATCGAACCAATTTTAATGCAAACCGTTTTATATTCGTTCGAATGCGCGCAAATCCGAATTGATCGTAATTCAATTTCATGCGAGAGATAATTGCAACTGCCACTGGCGCTGATTGGGCAATGTCGAGTAAAAAACGCCTCGTCACGACAATCGGACTGTCGACAATCATACGCACGCACTGTTTGCGCAGCCATGTCCTCACTGATGATGTTTGCTCGCGATGTTTTTAATCTATAAAAACAATTTAAATACGAATTTATATTTAACTAAAGAAATCCTTGAGCCATGTTCTAATTCCTACTAGTGTTATTCTATCCGTGTTACGCTTCACGTCTAAACTACTTAATTATTAGTAACAAAATTTTGAAAAATAAACCATAATATTACATTGCACACATAATATTACATGTTTAATTTAAGTCATATTGTTTATCTTTTAGACAGGTATTGAAATTTCATTTCACTGTTTACAAACTCTACAAAATATTCATCTTGTAGACTATACTATATAGAACATCTCACTCTATCTACCACGTTGTTTCAGTTCGTATCTACATATAGTAACAAGTCCTTTTCTCACATCGAATGCTTCAAATATTATTTTTATGTTTGACATCAATACACGTGACGCAGACGTACATCTGCGTAAATCTTGGCTGAGATATTGACCGACGTTAATGAACTTTACTGTTCTAGAAGCAAATAAATACATTATTATTATAAGAGACTCGCCAGATGGAATATTTTGGCCATGAGGATAACATACCTATCATCGGGTTTTTTTAACTCTTGTAACATATTAATTACGTTTACGACTGATTTAATATCACTATTATGTTTTCTTTGTTGTTAACATAATCTAATGAACTATCTTCGTAGGTTACTATGCTTGTACAGTCGACTACAAAAATATATTAAAATTAGAAATCGTGTTTCACACCTAAACATGCTATAAATAGTGTTGTGACAGGAAACAGCAAAATAACCAATGTAATATTTTGTATACTGTTGTGCGAGTATCCACAATAGAGTAGTTGATATTCGTACTGAATATTCTAAAGAATTAAGCTTGTTTAGTAGTTGCAGATAAGAAAATTCGATTTTACTATTAAAATTATCAAATAACGTAATCATAATGAATTAGAATTAGTAAGCTATTATTATTAAAAACAGTTTTTAATATTCAATTGCAGTAAGTATAATTTGTAGCTCGTTCACATAACTATCAAAGTCTTCAGCTTTTTACAATAACATTCATTATACTGTATAATTTATACATATTATCGTTATAGATGTATCGTTATAAGTTATTAAAATAAGGGTACGAGTAAATGTGATATACTTAATCTCAAATTGGAGAAGCATTTTGCAATTACGAGTAAGTAGCAGTAATTTCTTACTCATACTCGTAATGGACACTTTATGAGACGTTTGACATTGGATTTGGAATATATCGGTAGCGCTAGGTAATACGTGAATACACTTTGTCTTGTGTCATCGAGTACAGCTGCTGTGAAGGTGCATCCGCCACTACATCATACACTATGACATGTGGCAATCACAATTATGATGCACATACTTGGCTCACCTTGTTCAAACTCACGTGCTAATATTAAAACACGAACATAATATCCTAATGGAAATAGTCTTGGAATTAGTATAGGTTCATCGGTCAGAATATTATTAGTAAAAGTCGTTATAATAACTGTACAATAATTTAAATATATTATACATATGGATAATATAAATATTTATACTAGGTCAAGCACCAAAATTACATTGAAACGCATCTATAAGCAAGTATATTAACGACCATAACAAAAACATTATATCCATCCCGTACTTATGGTAAAAACATGTAAGTATTAGAATTCATTAATGTCTGTTTAAATATATAATTTATTTACGTATTGTAATTTAATATCATTGACGATAGTCCAAAAGATGTAATAGAATCAACAATCTATAACATAGTCCATCCGTCAGAAACCCTTATTTAGAGTATTTTAATAGCTGAAATTTATTTTTAAAAGATGTCGGTATGCATTGTTCATAAAAATCTGAAATATGAAAAAATAATAATAGCGATCACTACACGTAACACGACCGCTTCAGCCCGCATCAAAATGAGCTCACGGCTGATTCGATCACACGAAATAAAAGATTTCAAAGTTGATCATTTCCCTGAAATCTAAGAGAAAATCAGTTCCTCCAAGTGTAAAGGTCCCACGTACGTGCCCAGGTTAGGCAAGCGGGAAGGCTCGTCGACTAACGAACGCGTCCGCTTGATTGGCGCTCGCGGGTCACGAGCGATCGCCGGGAGCCGGGAGCACGCCTTCCGCATTATTTCCGTATTGGAAAAAATCAAAGCTCCAACGTATGCGGCATCCGCAAACAAACAAATAATACCACCGCCAATACAAATGAGTAGCGATACGACGCCGAACGGAATGCAAAGTCGCCGCGGATCGGAGCGTGGGCTCGGCGCAAATAAACGTCCGCCAATTTGTTTGTACAAATTTGTTACGATGTTTATGGTATATGCGTGCTTCTTGTGCTAATATTAGGTAACAACAGTTATTTAATCGCTAAATTTACAGGGTGTGGTCCTTTAAAATGAATGATCTCAAACTCGATTTAATATAATACCTATTGATATTTAGCTTGGGCGGCCGAATATTATATCAGACTACTCTGTATATTACTACATAATGCGTTTATATTCGTGAAATAGTTCTCAAGGAGTACTACCTATCCCTTTAGTATTTCCTCCTCTATTCTCCTTCTCCCTTATCTGTCGTGTTTACTTGTTTCAGTCTTAATTCATCGCAACTATAATATTATGATTACTGGTTAGTATATTTATGTAATATTTCACTATTATATAATTATATATGTATTGTGTGTTGTTTGTCATCAAAAGTTGATTATATCTATAAATATGTCTTTATCTCTGCTATTTCCGTACCACGCAGGTTGCCTGGCAGAGATTCCTAGTTAGCAAAAAGGCCGCCTCGTGTACATTATAATTTGTTGCTTTTTACATGTACTTTTTTGTTTTGTTTGTAATGTTCAATAAATTTGTAATGTATTATAAATGAATAATTCCTCTTCAAAAAATTATTTTAATATAATTTTATTTAAATTTTACTAGAACCCCGTCTGTCAGTGAAAAGTCATCGATACAGCGCTAATATCTTAATAAGAATCCTTTAATGCAGACTATATCCAACAAATGCCAATAATAAATAGTGGCAATGGGCAATTAAGCCGGGGTCAGAACAATTGACGGGGCATCGAAATGCACTTTGCAAATGAACCAAATAGGGCGGCGCTGGGCGCAGGGCGCAGGGCGGCGCGGGCCGGTCAATGTAATTAAACACGAGATGCACGCGCTACGCATCTATGCCAGATGCGATCTCGACACACGATAGTGTCACAATAACTCAATCATTTCGCTTATCTCTGCAATTTACTAATTAAAAACATTAATTCGATTATTGTATCGTTCAGTATTTTAAATATATCTTTAATTAAAATGCCAAGTAATTATCCAAAAGCTAATTGTTAAATCTTACTATTATTTATGTGACTCGTCGGGAGCTACTAGTATGTATGCCCATTTTTCATATGTTTTGTCGTCTGTACCATTATTTTCTTGTATATTTCTTTAACATACAAAAAAGTCTGTAATATTAGTATATTGATGATTAGTATATAGATGAAAATTAGTTATTCAGCTACATAACAATCAGGTATCAAATCAGCTATAACTATCTACATAACAAAACGCGTGGCGTCAATTTTTTTAACTATTTAAAACAATGATAGTAATGATAAGATAATATACAGATTATTATTATAATAATAATATTGTAGATATTACTTTAAAATTATTCTGAACATACACAGATAGTAATACATTTATTGTTAAGGTAAATTTGTATCAACAAAATATTTGGCCGCAGGAACATTGTGTTGACAGTTGAACCGTGGACATCCACCGTGAGGGTAGTTTGTGCAAACAGCGAGGAACAATGGTTTAGTATTAAAATAAACAAGAGTTTCGCATCGCCATGTGCGCTGACGGGCGAACAGTAAACAACGGCTAATATATTCAACGGTACGTCGTGCAACTTGGCGTTCGCTAGTCCTCGAACAACTCTGTTGACAGTTTAATGTCGGCATTACGTGAAAACCTTCTGAATTAGAAAAATGTAGATACTTGTGTTTAGACTAGAAATACATGATATAACAATTATGGATTTAATATATGAGTCTTAGTTTAGTTCTACGAAATAATTTTCTATTTTACTATCTAAATTTTACGCCTTAAAAATAATTAAAACTCCGTAATAACATTACAAGCCTAACTTACAAAACCGCAAAGCGAAAATGTTTGCACAGTCTAGCTACAGAGGATAGAGGTCGTCGGGCGAGATCTTTATTTGACACGTTGTAACCATCGAGGCGTATGAAAAACGAGAGGCCGCGCGGAATGATCTAATTGTATTCATTAGCCGGGACCGGGCGCGCAAATATTGACTGAAGCCGGCATAGACTCGCCTGGGGCTCTCCGCACTCCGCCCTGAATACCGCCTTTGATCTATATCTACGCGATTGTCTACGGAACTCCGGCTCCAACATTATTATGTTATCCGAAATAATAAACCCAAATTAAGACGACAAAACTTCATATTACGTAATACTTTAATTTCTGTGTACTTTTGAAAAAAACCGGAGAGCAATGTACATTAACAAATTTTATTATACATACTAAATGTATATAAATAAAGAAATTTCAAGACATATTTTCCGATTAATAACAATCGCAATTGATATTCATACGCCTACGCGAAATACATGATTAATTTAATGATCTCAAAAGCGAACGGATTGCGCTTAAACACAACTACAATTTAATACCACTATTTATCCAATAAAAGATAGCAAAAAGTTAATCAATCGCCTGTAGAGCGGCCGAGCGATCAAACACCGAACACACCCTCCTGTTTATACTTAGCGGATGAAAAGGCAACATCGAACGCCCCGGAATAATATTAGCTACCCTCAATAATCCATCCAGCGCTAACACCATAAAGTAAACAACAAAAATAGACCATATTCCTATCTCCACAAGCTATATTTCACCTTCACATAAATACAAAACGATAAGTCATTTTATGACGCAAAGTTTTTTTTACTAACCGGTAACATGTGTTAACATTTGCTTTTAATCCAGGATTAACACGTTATAATAAAGAGATGAATGTAGAGTTTATTTAGTCCGTCTGTTAGAGCCATTCAACAGTATTTAGTGAACAGGCCTGTTGCCCTTATCTATTAGACGGAATGCATCTTATTCCAATGAAGTAGATCCAATACATAATGTTGCTAATAAACTTTTATAAGTATGTCAAAAGAAAATAAACATATTATAATCATATATTAAGAGTCATCAAAGAATAAAAATATCGGTCAATTACAATAGGTATTGTTATGATTTGAATTGTAAAAAACTGGAATAAGATTTTTCAGTAAATTTTATTTCTGACTGTATCTTTGCTAAGATACTTATGCATGTACTAAATTTGTTATAAGTCCACCCAATTTGACAGATGGGCGAAAATCGGCCCTATTCTGTACTATAAGGTACATACAAGAAATATTACAAATACAACATAGTCATTGAACAAAAAATATCAAAAACATTAGCTATATCGTAACTATTCCGCGATAACGTGACTCAGCTCTTTTTCCGTAACAAGTCAATGAATTTTTAATGGTCCTGTATTCTGGTTTACAAAGAGTCGTGTACAGTATTTCGACGACAGATGTGGCCCTCGTGAAACACGCTCCATTACCTACTGCACTGTATCAGACGACTATAGTCCTTTGATAAACTGTTTTATTTATGTAACTCAAATGCGCACTTGCGTGTCATATTTTTATGCTTAAAGTACCTACAGTTTCATAATTGCATTGTTTTTATTAGTGAAATTTTGAGTATAAAAAGTCTTCATTCTGCAAATCAAATTCAATATAATCCATTGATTAGACTTGACGTTTAGACATCATATATGAAAAAGAGACTGATATAAATGAAATTTACTTAAAAATATAGAGTAGTAAAAGTACAGTAAAAAAGTAGTTATAAAATATTCATTATTTACTTAAAAAACAATGTTTTATTACATATACTAGTTTTTATCAATATAAATTAAAAACATTATTGTGTACCGTAAAATCAATTGTGTTACAAAATTTTGCGTTGTCACATGTCTCAATAACCATTAATTCAATTAATCACGTTTCGATTGAACTTCCCGGACATTTAAATTAAAAATCGAGCGCAGATTGAAATCAAATTGATAGATCACTGTGATCATGCGCACGCTTCCGAAACAATAGTGTAATCAGTCGATCGCACGTGACACGGCGATACGCATCGCCAGCTGTTACCTACAATCACTTGTATCAGTGTTTCACCCTCAGCTCTTGTACTAATTTCTGGTAACGCTCAAAATTAAGATCCTTACATTGATTTTACACAACAAAGGCGACTTCCACGTATCATTTTTCCTATAAGTACTAGGTACAGACTAATCGCTACAGATTAATAGTATACTTAATATAATACATAATGAGAAGTAAAATAACCTTTTTGTTTATAATTTACAAAGGAGTTCAAGAACATAAACATGTTTAATTTTCCAAACGATAATGAAAGCCAAAACAACACAGCAAATAAAATAAATCAGCTAAATTTGTAAAATAATTTGTAACAAAGGTTCATGCATAAAATTTATAAAAATTTGCAGTTATGTGGAACTATGGTTCGATTGTAAATTGACATACTACAGACACGGTAGCTTTTAAAAATGACTTCCTCTATATTATTATAGTAATCCGTGTGTAACAGATGGATATCTCATATTTTGATAGACTCTGCATTAGTATATGAACGGAGTGAGCGTTAAATGATTCGAGAATGGGTGATTAATGTACACCGTGGGGAAGAAAAATGAAATAATATATTGTTAAATGCGCAGACAATGTCGGGCACTTGTGACTTGTCCCTCGCGCTAAATGGTTTGTGAACAGAAACGATGTTTATGATGGGACATAACTTTTAAATAAAATATCAATGAAAAGCGAAGGATCAGTATTATTTACCTACTTGTTAATGTCAAATAACTCTATGTGATAGCCTAATATTTTCCATTTCTAAGGAATAAATTAAGTGACTAATTATTCAAAATTGTACTGATACAATTAACATACCAAAATTCTCTAAATGTAACATTTGCAGGCATTTTTCATGTAATCTACGTAGACAGAACTTGCCCTTCGATAAACTCTCATAAACAATTCGGAACACCACATACCATATATTGTTATCGTATGATAGTTTGTGACATTTAGCTTACGCTCCCTTCATAGTATAAGTTTTGGACAATATTTCAGATATATTTTGGTTACAATGTTAGATTTAAGAATTTACTATACTCAGGTATATCAATAATTAATTATTAAGTTGCCAAGTATTTATAAATCTAGTATTTTATTTTATTACTTAGATACCTAATAAAATAAATACCTATAGATATAATTTATTAGATACACTTTTTATTTTAAAATAAATTGATTAATTGGCATCATCTATGTATTTAAAAATAATTTTAATAAATCGTATACATTTCGAATTGAGTAACCTCCTCTATTTTTAAAGTCGGTAAATAACCTATAAGTACATACACATATGATAGATCAATGTTTCATAACGTGTGAAAGTTACAGATAAATATTAGATGTATTTATTCCCTTGACAGTTCAAAAGTAATTCCATGCCGTATAACAATTTTCTCACATTCAAATTGTAGTTTTATTTTATAAGGGATGCACTTGATCCCATGGTGTCTCCGGGGAGTTCGCAAATTGCGAGATAAATGAAAAATAATTGTGGGAATGGCACGATCGCGATGGTGAGGTCTTAAATGTCAACAATAATATGTAAATATGTATGTCTTTTTGTTTGAAACATTCGAAGTCAGATAGTTTTTAGGCTAATAGTTTTGGAGGACTAACCTTAGGTATAGTACCATTTATATTTAAAATAGTTACTAAACAAAAACATTTGAAAATGATCGATTAGTACCTTCTCTATTTAAGCTTATTCTTATTTAATATTACTAATAGAATTTTATAACATAAAACATCTTTATTGTTATATCTGTACTTTATACTTATACCTACTACAAATACATTCTACTATACTACTAAACTATTTATTTTCCCAACAATGAATAATAAAGCTATTTTGCAAAATGTAAATAAGACAAAGGTTATTCCAGCTAGGGGAGTTACTATAAAGATAATAAGTTAATGATAAATGCATCGGCAAGTGGCAAACGACACATCGTTAATACATTAGCAGTCCCTCTGCTTTCATTTTAATATTTTTAAGTGTTTCGTGCTGTTTCGGTTTGCAAAACTTTGAATTAATTTTTTACGCAGCCAGTCACTTTACTTTGAATTTTAAATTCATTCATCAAATTGAACGTAAATAAATATTTCAATTATAGTTTATGTACATATCGATATTGGTATTTAATATTGGTATTTAAAGCAAATTGTCTATAAAGAAGTAATGCATAAGTCTTTAAGCTGCGAAAGTTTTAAAGCGTAGGTACTCATAATCAGATGGCTAATTTCTGAAATAGTTAGTGAAAAACAAACAATAGATGTACAAATATCTGTGACATGTAGTACCCGCTTCCCGTGGGAGACGCTGGTCACAGTATGTAATCGCGCGTACAATCGCCACTTCCCACGATGATGCGATAACTACGCTAAGCGCTACCGTATCGAATGTCACGCCCTTCATCTCGATTATCCAGCCTCGACAACTATATTACATATTATTATATGTGAACATCTTACTTTTATACGTATAACATCATAACCGTTAAAGCACATTGTGTGCGAAAAGTGTGAATTTGTAGAGAGCACAAAAAACTGAATTTTTTCGTGATACAATCTCCTCAAAGCATATTTTAAAAAAAGCTTGGTAAATAAATTAAATAAATGAATATAAAACACGTTTAATTGTGAGGCTGGTTTGTCAGAATTAAATCCATAATATCTTATGGGATGAACACGTCGAGCAAACATTAAGTGATTACAAGCGCCGCGAACCGCAATCAACGCGATTAACTGAGGGTTCTAGTTTCATTTAGAGGTCATTACGTTTGACAAACATACGAATAAAACCACAAGTAATTTGCGAGACGCTTGCGAAGGCTTTGATGGTGATATATAGGCTAAACTATTTACTAAATAAGCTCAAGCATGGTATGTGTGACGATTATCTACAAATTTAGTGTTTCGTTGTAATCTTTAAGGTCAAAAATAAAAACAATACCTTTTTAAATTATAGTAAAATTCTATCAGAGCTTGTGAATTTCCTATTTGAAAGTAAGTTGTGTCGCTGATAACTTAAGTGTATTAATGTCATAATATTACAAAACAACAATTAACTTTTCTACTGTTTCTACTGAGAAGAAGTGGCAAGAAACTCTGATAGCATAATAAAATAAAAAGAACAACAGATTCAAGTACGCGAAAAAGTGGCACTGTCCTGCGATCACTTTTCATAAAGGAATACTAAATATTTTGTAATAGTTTGTGTTAAAACCTAAGAAAATACCCCTCCTCTTATAATATACCTTACATTAAAAATAAAATAACAATAAACTCAGTGTTCAAATAAAAATATTCAATTTCATACGCCATTACAGCGGGTTACAAACAATTAGCGGCAAGTGCATCAAATCGTAGAGCACTCCAGGTCGCGTGACGCACACGCGCCAGCCACCTGCGGCTGAGCATCGAGTGAGGGCGGAGATCACTGTCACCATGATCCCTATTATTGTTATCTAGTTTTTGCTTTATAATATATTTTCACATGCTAATATGGACGAGAGAGTAATATTGTTTGTGGGAATGGACTGAAAAATTATTATCACCCTATTTTCTAAAAAAAATCCTAAAGGAAAATTATAAAGCTCGTAATTCATACCTTTTCATACCTCTTCTTGTATATATTTTAATAGTTCTACAAAAGCATTGATAATAATTTAGAATAACAATGGCGGCATAACTGACTAAAAGGACTATGACGTTTAGTTTGAAATCTACAAAAAGTTTTGGGGATTTTGTGTTCATCCGCCAGCCCTATCAAGAAAATCCGATTATTGTATCATTGAATACATAGCACATAACCTAGAAGGTTACGAGCACGGAGCACAGTATATTGCAGGTGCATCATTATTCCGAGGCGAGAGCGAAATCCCGAGAGTAGCAAGATCTAAGTCGGGAAACTGGATTGACATCGCTGGCGTTCCCGCCGGTGGCCGCGTCAATCTTTATTGCATGGACGTAGTAGCCACTGTCAAGTGTCATATCATATAATATGACCACCGCAGGTACTCGGAGACTTGCCGCTGTGACACAGCTATATATTATTGACGTAACTGCCTTTGATAAATATTCCTTTTGTTTACAAACTTTCTGTTTCCTAGCTCGAATTTCGAAATAGGTTATGTATTTTTGAAGCGTGTAAAAATGTGGCTTAGAACGCATATACATTTTGAACAAAATAAATCTAAATATTTATTTCTAATAAGTTTATCGGAAAATTATTTATAAAGCACTTCTGATTTTAATGTAGAGAATGAATATATCACGTAAGAATCTCAAAAATTAACTAATATTTCACTAGTTTTGTTAGCATTTAGATTTTAGATGTTTGTTTCAAACGACTACCCGACAATAATAAAAGCAAAACGTTTGTAATCACATAGATATTTATCGACTCGGCCGGGACGGTACCGTGATGGATTAAATTGCCCTGTCCCTATGACAACGTGGGCACGGAAAAAACACGCCGTGTATTATATAGCATCTGGTCATTTTTCAAGCGATTCTTTTGCTCTGCAGGCGCAGGTGGTCGAGCTTTTATATGACCTGAGCATGGGCGATCATTAAAAGTCGAATTGAAAGCTACACCTAAAAGAACGTTCATTTTCTATCTGTGATTTCTTCGATTAGAATCGCAATCCAATGTTAAATTATATCTCATAAGTATTTTGTAGATATAATAAAATAGATTCGTAATTTATATTATATTCAGAGAAAGATAACTGGAAACAAAATACAAACAACAATCAGCTCACGGTCGTCGAATAAATAAAAATTATTTTATTACGAATATATTTCGCTCGTACACTACAATGAATACTGTATTTACCGCGGGTCGCATCCCAATTTAATTGTAATATGTGAATTCGTATTTTGCAGGCGAGTTTTAATTATCAGGAGTCGCGTTCGCTTGAGTTACGCGACCGCTCGCAATATTTATGGCAACTCCCGGCCGTTCCGATACACTTTTTAACGTAATGAGCGCTTGTTGCTGGCAACACGGTACGGGGGTGCGGGTGGCGCGTATATATTGCTTTACGATTGTTTTTCCATTATGTATTATGTGTTTGCGGTACTTTTGTTTATTTTGCTTTATGTGTGTTTCAGAGTGCTCTTTTTTATATTAGAATGTGTAACGGAGATTGTGGACTTGGCCATTATAATTCTTCTAACATTACAATCGTTACGTAATTTCCTTTGTTAGTAAGGTAGTAGATTTATTACGTTAATAAAAATAATCGAGTCCATTTCAGTTGCGAAGTCAGGCTAGCAATATCAACGACTGCCATATTGGGATAGTTTCTCGGACCTAATACAATATTCTACGAAACTTAGAAAAGGTAGTCGACTCACATTCACATCCCAGTTATGTATGATGCAGGACGACGCACCAGTCACCCTGATTCGTTTAAATATTCACGAGGAGCACACGTCGTAGACGATCCCGACTTAAATAAAAATGAGCGCCTATTATGAAATTAACGGGAGCCGCGAAATGTCTGCTCGGTTTTTTTGCCATTCCCGTCAGCCGCGGCCGAATTACCGGACACTAATTGGACTGTGGAAATGCAATGACGGACGGAAAAGCAATATATTTTTTTGCGAAACGTGAATTTCCTAAGTGGTTTGATTATTACGATCATACTCACAATTCAGCTCGTTGGGGAATATAAAGAATAACATGTATGAAATTAGGTGCTGTCTACCCTAATTTTTAGGATAAAGTTTTCCAATATGGAGTAAACATTTTTCGATGATTAAAGTTTAAACATGCTTAGGTACCTGTACTCTCGCTTCTGTGAGGTCGATTTTCATGGCAATTTCTTCCCTCGTATAGATGTCAGGATAGTGGGTTTCTTGAAAAGCTCTTTCCAGTTCTTTGAGCTGTGCTGACGTAAACGTAGTTCTAATTCGACGCTGCTTTCTTTTCTCCGTTAACGATCCTTCGTGCCCACCGTATACTTTATACGGTAATCCAGCTGCAGACAAAAGTAAAACATTCACTATTAAAAATAATATAAAAACAATTGTCAGAGATAAACGCATTTAAAGAGAAAAAGTTGTAGAATTTATCTAGTATTAACGTTTTATAAAGTTAAGCGTGACTGTACCAAATGAAAATGAAAGAAAAGCTGCAGGATATATTAAAGCGGCCATTTTGTCTCCCCTCCGAGAGTGCGCCCTCACCCAATGTAGTATCTACAAGTTTAACAATATACCCTTCTATTTATACCTACGTTTTAGGCTTATACACAAGGTTTGCTGTTTTAATTTGCATCCAAAAGTTAAAATTAGTCCCGTTTTTATTTATGAGTATTTACATCTCGAGTTTATTTATGATTGTTGTGGTTTAACTAGCGTTAGAATGTTCAATAAGAATAATTACAGGTAAAAGGTTTTGTAGTATTGTGATAACACTTTTTAAAAATGATTATCTTTTTTATGTAATCAAGCTTACTATACTCAGTAGGTAAAGTCTAAGCTTAGCTCCTGTTTGGTGCTAAAAGGTTATATTGTAATATTTTCCTATCTCTGCAATATAAAGGCAATCTGTTGTACAAAAGAAGAGATCAGTAGAAAAACTGTAAGGTAGGGATGTCGCGTGGCATCCGTATTGATCGTAACTCGTAGCCGCCACCGCTACGCTGGCTTGCTACGACTGAAGAAAACTGCACATAATCTAATAAATGGCAATCTCTTACGAATTCATATTTTGAATATTTTATGAATAATATGGATTATAAACTATATGATTCTGTTATTTTAGAAGTATAAAGTAATACATTTTGTCTTTAATTTAACTACACTAATATTTTGAAGAGGAATTTGTATTTTTGTACGTAACGAATAAACTCAAAAAAGTACTAGACTGATTTTAATAATTCTCTTTACAAAAGAAAGCTACATTATCTATGAGTAACATAGGCTATATTTAGTAGGTACTATGTCTACCCGTGCGGAGTCGCGACGGGCCGCTAGTCTTATATAAGCTTCTTTAAAAAATGGTACTGAACTTGTCGCACAGTTCATATATGAAATGCGTCAAGGTTTTACTCCGTCATGATTTTATATTATCTACGAGAGTGAATGGCTTCGGTTGGAATATGAAAGCATGTTAATGTGTCTCGGAATGACCGGGTCGTAAAGAGCATAATGGGCTCGTATTAGACGTAAGAGACGCGGACATGCGGCGAGCCTCGGAAGACCGCAGACCGCACGCGCGCAACGACAATTACCTCAAATGAACCGGAATTAATCGAGACTCGCTTCTTGGCCGAGCTGCGGTCTCATTTGCATTATTAATAGAGGAAGAAGAGGGAGAGAAACGGCGCTATGTCTCTGCACCCCGCCCGCTCGCAATTTGCGGAACCTAATGAAGAGGATCTTCGCAAGACGTTACATTCTTATGATCTTTAATTTGAGTTTCCAGTTAGTAGGTCAGAAGGGCTCGCTTATTGTTATTGACTCTTGTTATATCCGTCTACAACGCATTGTATTGATTATTTTACAGTCTGGCTTTAAGAAGCGTGTCTTTGTTTTAATAATCACTTAAGCCAGTTACTACGTATTTATTCTAAATGCCTATAAAACTGCATCTAATCCTAATGCAATGCGATAACGTATACCTTAGTGCTAACATCCCCGGTGTTATTACGAGGCAACACGTTCCACTAATTAATCGGTAGAGAGCTATTAATTCCCTGGCGATATGATCCGTGACTTAGTCAAACCCCTAAGCATCTGTTTATCAACTACAACCTTCATTTACTACACCAATTTAAATTCTTTAAGATAAATTTATATTAAGAAAAGTATAGCAACATAAAAAATGGGTATCGTTTATTATAAAAATAATAATAAAAGTATCACTTATGTTAGCTACAATCGCCATGCATATAATAAAATGTAGTCGATGTTTCAGTATTCATACGGATTGCGAGGCTTCATTTTTCTCACGTCACTCGGAAAGTTTGTAGACATTCATAATGCAACCTTCGTCGACGCGTCATCGCCACATATTGCGTTTCAGCCGCGGAAAGGGTTACGGAAGATTAATAGCACTTCGAATCAGATTTATCCTAATACAAATAAAATTCGTCAATATACTTATAGTCATATAATTTTTATTGTGACATTGGAAAGTGCCACTCAATTTAGATATCAGCTGTATAAAGAACATAAAACACTTCTAAAAGTAATGCACGAAAGCAATTTATTTTATATTTGCAATAAACATGTGGGTAAATTTACGTAATGGTAGCTATAAAATTTATATTTGCGAAGACGAAGTACCAAATGTTGGTGTTTTGAATCCATAAATATGAATTATATTTTAGTTTAGTTTCTCTATGTTATGTACATTATGTACATACTATTAATGATTGTGCTGTTCTTAGACAAAATATTCTTTGTTTGGTTGAGTTCTTGGCAACAAAAGTTGTGTTTGTAAGTTCCCTTCTACAAATACTAGAATAACATAACATTGTAGAAGTTACGATCGCGGCTTACGTACGACGCAGTTCAACTGTAAGATATTGCCTTTTTTATGGCTCACTCAACTATAGTATACTTTGCTGGGACAGAATAGATCACATGATGCGATAAAATATTGCTCTCCGTCCTGGAACCAAATTGAATTAACCCGTCCACTTGCATGCAAAGGCGAAGGCGACATGAGAATAGAAATTGCGATATTGGTTTAGGATAGATGCCGGGATACCGTTTTCCCTCCACATCAAATCAAGTTGAATAAATATCAACTGGTTATAGTACATTGATTTTATTTCATGTAGGTGTTTGAGTATGTAAAATCATAAGCGGGTTAATAGTTTACTATATTCTTATATTAGATAATTACTGTATGAATTGAGTCAAATTTTCTATTAAAATCATTCGTATTCCTACGCCATAAAAACTTATATTTAAAAGAATATTAATTTTTCCCTAAATAAAACCCGCTTCTACATACATATTACATACCAACCAGCCCGCTTCTACCTAAATAAAAGGGCACTAAGGCAATGAATGCCTGCAGTATGTATGTCATATAATTCCAAAGCTTTATTAAATATGAATTTCAAAAATAGAAACTAACCAATAATAATGAGAGAATAAGCCGTTATAGTTTTATTATAAAAGTTAAAAACTTCATGAACGTGTATTATTAATACCTACGCTAAAATCACATACCGACAGGAACACTTTCAATTGTTGACGATTCTAACTTGACGATTTCAAAAGACTTACATAGCCGTATAAACGTCAACAAATTAATATAGCAAGTTATAATTAATTTTCGTATGATTAACGGGAATAATCCCGGCTTACTCGAGATTACATGGACGCCTGAGGTGAGTTATTGTGTTTCATGAGTGCAAGTCTTAAGGAGGGTCCTTCTTGGGGCTGAAATTTATGCCTTATTTTCTATATTTCAACCAAAATTGTAATTTCCACCGAACATCATTTGAGACATATTTCTTTAGTTTTATTTAAAACTGCCTAGCTTTGGTATAGTAATTTAATGTTTCGGTGAAGAATAATTTTCATATGAGGTTTTAAGGAGCGGAGAATCTTCGCTTAGCTTTGGTGTCCTCCCCTTAAGATTCGCGGACGCCGTTGCCAATTAGGGGCGCAATCGCTCACGCGGCAAGAGGCGCCCCGCCCGCCCCCGCCCGCGCCCGCCCAAACCCACTCTTTGTTAGGTACAGACCGCCGCAGCCTTTTGCTATACTCGGAAATGAAAACGATATTACTTAGCAAGTAATTACGTTATATTCTGAGTTTGATATGCGATTATTAATTTTAAATGATTGATTTTTTATGTCTTTATCTTAATCGTGAAGATTTGATCTGTAATAATTATATATCAGTGATGCTTGTATTTAAAATTTATATAAAAAATACCAAACTAAATTTTATTAAATTTAATTTCATTAATCATTTATTTCAATAAAGTTTTCATAATGTTGTAATAAAATCAGAATATTTTAAGTTGAATATTAATTTGGTTGTTTCATAATATTTTTTATACAAATATAATTTATAAACTCACTAAAGATTTCCTTTCTCCTTTTAAAGTTTAGGTAATTCTCAATATTAATAAAAAGAATAAACAAGGTTCTACCTATGTTTCCCTTAAATTTGCCATAAAGCGGTGACTAAAGTACATATTGAATAGAAATAAATAATAAATAAGTATTTACGTTATATCTAAGGATTTGATAATGTATCAAATATAATTAAATAAAAATAAATCTTACTATACTACTAATATTACATAGCAAACTCATTGAAATCTAATCTGTATTAGAGTTATAGAGTGATTTAAGTAACCCAACTTTGATTAAGTGTCATACGTAGATACAGGACGTAAAAGACTTAATTCGTATACTTTATTCGACATAAGTCCGAAAACTGAAGCCGTAGTTCCTCATGAACCTAGCGTAGTGCAAATGACCTGATCCTGGTGCACACTTTTGAAAAATTATTTGTTTTTTAAATACAATGTTTTACTTCCAACCGTGCGCGAAGTGCATTGATACATTGCTGTTTTTTTTATGTTTGTTGTAAAGGAAGCTATAGAGCTTCATAAATAAATAAAAAAAATTAACTAAATTCTATGCATCGTTGTCTTAATGCGCCATCCAAATAAGCGCATTTTAAGTCTTTTTTGTATCCAGTATTTATAAGTATGTGTTATAACTGATCATACTATAGTAACCGTCAAAAATGTTTAGCGATTGACGAGAATAGCTGCGCATCGGTAGAATCATGCTCGTTGGTGCGAGAAAGACAACACGACTGGGACAACCAATCAACGCTCGCGCACATGACGATCACGCGCCCCGCGCGCCGCACCGCTACCTCGATACCTTATTT
>DWAJ01001313.1:0-23294 GCA_018238005.1 Eurema mandarina | reverse complement strand
AGAAAAGTATGTATATGTAATTTATTCCGTTATCTAGTTGCCATAACACAAGCTTCGGCTTAGCTTGGAACTAGATGGCGCTGTGTATAAATGTCCTGAAAATATTTATTTATTATTATTTATTTATTTAACTTAGGGCTGAGTCTAGCGACCGCTACTAATGCGTGTCTCAGTTCTGAATCGCGCTTATGATATTTATTAGATACTTAGCATGTAGAAGTTCTCAACGTCGAACCTTTGAGGCCTAACAGTCGGTCAGTCGGTGTCAGTATGCGGAAATATGCTTCAATGTTCCCGTGATCTCTACGAGGAGGAAAATCTGGGAAATTTAGCGGGTAGTATTACGTGTGAGACACATACTTTTCGCTTTACCTAAAGTGGTATCCGTAAAAGGATTTCCTCGTTTAAAAAGAGGTTGTCACCATAGAAAATTGTCAAGACTTCATGTTAGATAAACTGTTTGAAGGATGGGAAAATATTTAAACATACTAAACTTTGTCTTCTTTGCAATAAATAAAGAACCTTTTTGATTTACTGTTCACATATATTTTGTTTCTTAAATAATATCTTATTCTGAGAACATTCGATTTAATTAAATGATTTTAAAGCAAGTAGCATACGTAAGCAAATATCAAACTTGTTTAGCGACTGGTCGGCCGATCTGGTTGACATTAAGTCTGTTGCGTCAAAGTAAATGTAGGGCTTTTGTACCTTTCCACTTTGGAGCAACTTCGTTGAATAACTATAAAATATTTTGCCAACTAGCACAGTTACTACATAATTTAGTTAGAATGCCTCAGACTTTACGTCTAGGTTCTGAAGGTTTTAATGAATTTATCGCCAATTTTTATTAAGCTATATTATATTACTGTCTTAATATTTATAACCAAAGAAAGTCAAAGGCAAATATATATTTATTCAACCATTATATTATATGAACCATTATGCTACAGATAATAATTTAATGTCGGTTTAAATGGCAGTTTTTTATGATCTTCGTAATTTGGGAATCGATATAGAAAAGCGATTTCTACCAGGCTACCCGCAAGAAGAGTGTCTGATTAAACTATAATATTGAAATTAAGTTTTACGTGAATTAAGGTTGATTCTCCCATATGCATTACTAGTCTCTATGAATTGAAGTTAAGTAATTGAACAAGAAATGTATTAAATAAAAAATATGTTATCCTTGAATTGTTAATTCTTGTTTTTATGTTGTGACTCAGATCTAAATACCAATAGCTAATGAACTCTGATTGATACAACTACTAATAGTCCAAGAAAATAGAGCTTAAAATACGAATTTCAGATGTACTTTGAAAGATCCGTAAACGAATAATGAAAGTCTTTTTTAAATTCATCCACGACAGATTTGGGATTAATAAAAAACACAACCATTTAGAGAAACAGAAAGTACTAGAAAAAAAAACGTTTGAATTCAATTGGATCCCAAAGCGGTTACGTATTTCAGAAATAATTTGTAGTACTACAGAACTACACTTTGTTACAACAAATGCAAGTAATTATTGTATTCAATTATAAATGTATCTTTATTCATCCGGGCTACATATAGTTGTATACTTTGGAATCGTATTACAAAAGAGCCATTTACTTCGTAAGGCAGCTACGGAAAACCGTAAAGAAACGTTGATAACTTTGCTCTTTTAAAAGAGAATAAGTATATACATAGATAATAAAATAATTATTACAATTACAATATCGTTATGAACAACATATTATAAAACAAACTCGGTTTCTCTGATCCCAAATCTGCTTAAATCTTTAAAGCTACACAAACGATTGACATACAGTTTTCTAATAGAATGAGTGATTCAAGAGGGAGGTTTATATGTATAACACATACATAATATATGCGAGCTAAGCCGCGGCGAGTCGCTAGTTTATACATAAAAAGGTCTTACGATAAGATATTACTCAAATTGCCCAAATTATCAAGTGCTTTTGCTAGAACCAGGTTGAATTGTATAACCGAACCTTTTCACCGAACACTCGGTGTGCACTGACGTAATTATTTAATGCGAAATATTAATAAATTATGAAACAGTACGTACCTGTTATTTTAATTTAAAAACATTCACTTGTACGGTCAAGTATTATATGGAGTTGTTATACAAACTAGGTTTTTTTTTTTAATTCGTTATTTAGTTCGAAATGTAGGTGCATCTGGTCGATCGCTTTTTAACTGTGTTTTTTTTTAATGACTAGAATTGCTGATACATATGTCTTCGTGTAGACAGTGAGAAAGTAATTAATTTTGCCCAAAAATAAACAATGTATCGAAAACAATAGACGAGTTAATTTTGCCCTTATATAATATAATTATATAAGAGAGGGCACATCAGTGTGTTGCCGGCCTTTTTACAATGCGGGTGATGATTGTTGATATGCAATGCGGTGGGTCACATTTCCAGAAAAAACAGTAAAAAAAGATGAACTGGGTTTTTCTCTTAAAAGCTATGTTTGTAAAATCTATAAGTAGTGATTGAATCTTTGAGATATTTGAGAATTTAGTTCAACGGACAATTGGACATTCCTTTTGCGAATTTATAAGATAACGGGGATTTGGATCGAGTTCAAAATTTAACTATGTTGAAACTGTTAACAAAGAATTGGACGTATTTGCATTTTTTCTTTAAATTATAGAGAAATGTTTTAAATCATGATTTGTCTAATTTAGTGAGCTTACAAAAATATAGTTATAATTAGTCGTGCCTGTTGCAAAACTTGTTCATGTTTTTGGATACTATGGTTTTCTATACGTAAAAGAATGTTCAAAATCTGTCCAGTCAAACTATGAATGTTTCATAACTTTTTCTTAAATGGTCGCTAGGAAGATATGGTCTTTTAGCGTTAAGGCTATTTTATCTTTTTTTATTGTTTTCTTATCTTTCTTTTACAAAGTTACAATCGTAACAGTTAAATATTAGTTTAATAGACATTGTAAGGATATAATTTATCATATATGTTATGCTCTCCTCTCTCTTGTATTTAAAATTAAATCGTATAGAAGGCACTCCCTATATCTTTAATTTATTATATGTCTAATGCCGAAATACTGAAACGCAACTTAAATTTAAGTACAACTTGAACCGGTCCGATCTGACAGTTCGCCATACAATTCTGTCAAAATTACGAGTCTTAAGGCGTGCTTTAATTTCATTTGAGTATGAGTATTTGGCGGTAAATCTTTAAAACACTGCAACGGATTTTGATGCAGTTTTTTTTTAAATATTGTCATTTAATAGGAAGGTATATATGTATTATATATGCATAATAAATGCGAGCGAAGCCGGGCTTGTCGCTAGTTTGAAATAAAATAATGAAACTATCGTAATCTGTATCTCTAACGGGTTATAATAAATGGGTTGGCTAAGCCCAGATGGTTAAAATAGAGGTAAATAATAGCAAAAGTAACAGTTAGTTCGACCTCGAACCAATTTCGAATCACGACTCGCCGTGATATAGCTCCGAAGACGAATTTACACGATTCTTGTTATATTAAACCAATTCCATTTTAGTTTCATCATAATAATATGAAATATTTTCAGGACATTTATACACAGCGCCTTCTGGTTCCAAGCTAAGCAGGAGCTTAAATACATACATACAATACATAGCAACACCCAGACCATAGTAAAATACAAATGTAAATTACAAATATATTTTCCGGTGTGGGGATCGAACCCACGACCCTTCGCGCAGAAAGCAGTTGTGCTACCACTGCACCAAGCGGTCGTCATAGGAACATAGGAAATCCATGTACCGTGGGGAAATGACTATGGGTCACGATGTCCTGAAAATATTTATTTATTATCTATTTATTTATGAAGATTTTCTCACTATACAATTATTTAATAGTACTCTAAATTCCATGGTACAGACCGAACCGCAGCTCGAAACTAGTTAACAATAATTAGAGCAACGTATCAAATAAAAGGTGGATACAAAAGAAATTTCTTGTTAGAAATTGACAGCGCAATCAGAGCGTAAGATTCCGTCACGCAGTTGTATGATAACGCAGCTGGTTTGTAAATCGCTGACTAACGCTACTTCTGGTATGATAACTGTCCACATTTCATTTGGTTGCATTGCTTTATGTTAGATAGGTTTAGGGTAAATAGGACGTCCTATAAGATATTTTGTCTCATCATTACATAGTATAAATCAAAGTCGCTTTCTTTGTCCCTATATCCCTATCCGTTAGAGATACAGATTACGATAGTTTCATTATTTTATTTCAAACTAGCGACCAGCCCCGGCTTCGCTCGCATTTATTACGCATGTATCCTACATATATACCTCATTGATGAATCATTCTATCTATTAAAAAAAAACATGAGAATCTGTTGCGTAGTTTTTAAAGATTTAAAAACTACGCAACCGGTATAGCCTATAATATATAGGGCAAGAAAAATTTTTATTACCGAAAAAAAAAACGATTTTTTCATCAGAGGTCAAACAATAATGGACGTTGCTATCACCGCCGCGCAATAATACTAAAAGACATAATTAGACCCCAGAACGAGCTGGTTATAAGCTAAAAGATTCAAGCTATTTGCGACCATATAATAACATTAGCTCGTCCATTTGCAATAACAGAAATGGACTAATGCAAAATTACTAGCGGCTAATGCCTTTTGGACAGCTCTAGTGATGTGCTTCTATAGTTTTACGATTCGAAAACAATATTTACGATTTTTGTAGCAATCATTCCATAAACTCGAATTTGAAATATTTAAATCGAAACTATGCATTTTTTATATTTATATATTTGTGTAAAGTATTAAATCGATGTCATTATTGTTTTGGTAAATGCTATCAATACGAGAAAAATGTTTTCGTTACAATACATTTATATAAACATTCGTCAGGCTACGCACCCACAAAACTAAGCTATTGAGTCGACTATAAAATTTTTAGAACAATAGTAACCAATTATAAAACAATTACAGCATCCTCGAACACGGCCGGATACATTGCAACTTTTCATACATAGCAATGCAAATGGCTGCCAAGATATTTTTACAGCGATTAGGTATTTTTGACCTTTACCGTTTGTATTAACCTTGAAATTTATTTGAATGCGTGTTTAACAAGCATAATGATTAATATATCAAAGAAACAAGGCGAACGAGGTAACATAACTAAAATGATTAGCAAAAGGTTGAATTATTTAATTAGATATTTATCGGAAAACCGTTTATCTGTATGGTTTAGTAATTAATGCTCGTAGCTTAAATGGAAGCACGTCCGATTTATCGATAATTTTTTAGACTGCATAACAAGAAATATCGCGACAATTCCGATAATCGATAACTGGCCTAACGTTATTAGCATTGTCGGTATACTTATACATATTAGTAAATGTAGGTGCTTTAAATTATGTTTTGCGATCAGCTTAGTTGCCTCTGCGTATAGAATATACTACTTTAAAATTAAATAAAAAAGAATAAATGACAAAGTCAATCGTATCTTTATTCATATAGTAACACTTTTGTATTGTCACGGTATTACAAAACATTTACCACCCGTTCGAAAAGCAGTTTCTACAGAGAAGAACTGGCATAAAACTCTGATAGTTGCTTTTTTAAAAATAAGAAGGTACAATTGTAATCTCTGCGTCCCTACTAATATTATAAATGCAAAAGTAACTCTGTCTGTCTGTCTGTTACGCTTTCATGTTAAAACTACAGAACCGATTGTAATTAAATTAGTCTAGACCTTGAGATATAACATAGGCTACTTTTTAACTGGAAAAAAGGGTTATAACGAGGAAATGGTCAAAGTTTATATGAAGGTCCACGCGTATGGAGTCGCGGGCAATAACTAGTTACTAATATAAACAACAACTGAATAGCATAACTGTTTTAAAACCGATTTATCTGTCAAGCATGCACATCACTAAATATATCAAGCGTCCAAAACTCTCATTACATATTAATTCACCGGACAGACTGCAACAGACCTCTGTAATTAAATTTTTAAGTTCCTATTTGTTTTTGATTCATTTCGCTCACAAACGAAAATGTGTGGAATTCCTTTGAGAGTATCTAGATTGGTTCGTTTTTATGCAATTTTTAATACACGTTCTAAGTTTTTAAAAGTAGCAACTACATATAAAAGAAAAATGCGACGTTTATAGTATAACAGTGTTTTACGTAACGAAATATTGCATCTAAGCTCTCTCATGTCGTGGTTTCAAAGTTCAAACCATTAAGTCAGTATTATTATGAAAACTATAGGTTTGTTCAAATATTTTTCAAAGGCCGGCTACACATCCCAGACTCTCAACTCGTCTCTGCACCTGTTCTTGTGGTTTTAGTTTTTAATCTTATAAAAAACCAGCTAAATAAAATCAATTAAGCCGATAACTGGAAAATCCTTAGAAAGGGACGACCCCAAAATAGTATGAATACCTAGTAACTTATTCAAAAACAGCACTAAAAATATAACATATTTTATATTATAAAAATATCACTACCTAATTTATAACTTAATTTAAAAAAAATGCATAATATTTTCCACGACAAGAGGAATGAGAAGGTTATTTTTATTTTAACTTTAAACACTGAATATTAAAAATAAATTTAGTAGTTCTAAAAAAACTAATCAACCATAATTATTATTTATACTGTATCTATATTGAGGTTCGTAAAAATCCTTTTATACGCAGTGTTTACGGTAATTACATAGAGACGAACCGTTTAGTAATTACCGATTTCTCTCGATTACATCGCCGCAATGCGTCACAGCGCAGATACTGCAACTAGGGACAATACCCTTACGTAAATGATATATCGTAGCCATATAGATTTTATGTAAAAGAAATATCGCGAGGGTAACATTATTGGATATAGGTATCTATAATTAAAATTCTACTGTTGCTGATTGAAGGATATAAATTTGTATTTGGTGTTTTTGATATTTTATGTTCACAACAGGGATTTGTGAAGACATCTTTAAAAGTTTTGGAAATGTTGAAATTAAGAAAAATTAAGAATTTAAGTTACCTTACAATAACATTAAAAAGTAGGTTGATTAGATATTTTAGTAAAGTATTTGTGTCTGATCCAGCCTGCATTCGCTTATATTTGAATAAAGGAATTTACAATAGAGTATTATAGAATTTGGGCCCCATTAACTATTCCTGTATCATTTTTACTATACTAAGCGTGGATTGCATCGACTTACTGTAATCGTAACTGGACATTTTGACAATCAATTACCAGCCGTGGCGGTTTCTAAAGCGATTTCAAGCGATTTCATTTGATATCAAAGTATAAAAATATGCTCTGCCATTGGTAGGATTTTAGAGGGGCCCACATTTTTATTTACGTCTAACATAACTATTTATTTATTTTCTAGTTTTTAACTTAAAAGATTTTTTACCGATTTTTTATTAATTATATGTCGCATATATCGCATGCCCATATGTCGCATCAACCCTGTACATAGTTTTAATAAAAACGATCAAATTAAACACATTCAAAGTTTTTAATATATTCAATTACTCATACTTGTTGCTCGATCATTAGAGAGCTTCCTAATGCTGAATCATGAACATTGACAGCGAATGGAGATGAATGATCTTCTATCGGGTTTCTCTCGTGTCTTTAAAGGGTTGTTTGACACTTGATTGCGGGTTAAGAATAAACTGTGTTTCATCGCCTATATATTTATTTATTCACAAATACTTAGCTTAAGTATATTTATATATAACTAGCTGTTGCCCGCGACTCCGTCCGCTTGGACTTTCATATAAACTTTCACTCCCCCCCTGTAATGTTTTCATTATTTTTAAGACGTATTCTGCTATTCGGGCCGGGGACAAATTCAACGAACCAAACACCACGAAAATTGGTCTAGCCGATCTCGAGTTATAAGTGTTGTAATAAAACCGTCATTGTTTTATAAATATAGATGTAACTATTAAACATACATAATATAAACCTTCCTATTGACTTCTTCTTCACTCTATCTGATTTAAAATCCACATAAATATCGGTTGCGTACTTTTAAAGATAAGAAAGCGACTTTGTTGTATACAATGTTAGGAAAATGATAGATCATCACTGGTTTTCGTGTTAAAGCAATATAAATTTTGCATTCGTATAAATATATATAAATAGAAAATAGTATGATATATATTATGTTTATTGTATGACCTGGGTGGTACACATCGTAGTAGAGAAATAAATCGCAAAGCCTTTATTTAGCACCGGTAACCTTACGTGGCATAGAGTAATTTTGCTTAGAGATAGCAATAATTGTTTTATTATGATAGTAGTGGGGACATACACACACCCACCTGGGGGGAGAAAGTAGGTTTTATTGCACTTATATTTATGTATATCCCCAATTTCTAGATTTTGCAAACTTGTAAATACATTCAATGATATCGATATTATATGTGATTCACCCAGTACGTTTAAGAAAAAAATATTGTTTAGTTTTTAATAAAAAATTTTTGTTTAAATATTGTTTAGTTTAAAAGTTTAGTTAGTATTGTTAATAATAATAAGATATAGATAATAATTGTATTGTGCATGTTGTGTTGTCCTGTAATGTCTTTACAATAAGCTTTTCATCTTTGTATGAATGTTATGTTATAGTGCATTTACTGTTGTAAAGATTGGTGGACAACCTTGTATAAATAAATAAATAAATAAATAAATAAATAAATAAAAATATATCGAAATTGATTCAGTTGTTATTAAGTCACCTAGTAACACTTTTGAAGATAAACTTTTATATTATAGACTTTGGTTAAATTAATATTTATCGATATTAATTAATAAGAGTGACATTGATTGAAGAAATGATATAATAGAAAGTGATAAAATTCTAATAAGAAGTTATAAGTGTGCTATCTAAATGATTGGCATTTATACTGAAAAGAGTACTTGACCGTGATCGATCGGTTGAGATATCAATCATCATAAGAAGTCTTCAGTTCCTAGTCTGGGTCAGTAAATGGTTAAATGTTGGTCCATTGTCCAGTAAATAATGAGAGATGAAATGGTGCCTTCGTGATTAACGGCTTTGATTATCCATGTCCTGTACATTAATCATTAGCGAATTTGTAATCATGACTTGATATAATTTTTGCTGTTTTATATAAATTCACTTTTAAGGGAAAGAGAATTTTTGTTCAGTTCGTAGATTCATGTTAATGCCTTTACGTTGAAGCTTTGTCAGGATTAGGGATCGTAACTATCAGCGCTGCTGTTTCGCTTAAGATTTCGCCAGCAAACTCCTTCATAGATTTAAATTTTATATCTCTCTCGAACATCAAAGCTATCATATTAGTAAGAGCATTTAACCAAGAATAATTGACGGGTGTAAATCAATAACTCTTTGTAATGTTTGTGGTACACTCAAATTTTGTATATTTTATGTTGAAAATAACATCAATCAGAGCACGAAACATGAGATTCCAAATTAATTTCTGACGTTCTATATAAATAATATATTTCCTTGTAAGACGAAATATAACGTTCGCAGTTAATTGAAATTTATGAGACAAGGTGGGTTGTTGCTTATCAATTCCGTGTATTTATAAGCAATTGTGAATATTCAACTATGTTAGAAGGTTATATGCGGATGTCAATTATACATATTAATTAAACTAGGGATACATGACACATACATATATCATTTAAAGTTTCATGACGTAATAAATTGAACTTGAGACAGTTCAGTTAACAAAATTGAATATCTCTAGCACGAAACATCACTATATCAGGAGTCGTATGAATAAGTAAAACCCAAAAAAAAAATACTAGAACTAGAAAATACACACATAAAAAATATAATATGTTAATTATAAAGCTTGCTCCAGCGACAAATTTTCGAAAAACCTGTGTGATGCTGACTGAGAAGGCAGATGTCGAAGAACCATGGTTTGGTTTCAACCAGGAGTTCTTCCTCACTACAACAGACGCACGACCCCTGGGCTGGCCGCCTGGAGGGTTCCCGGCCCCCCCTGGACCATACTACTGCGCTATTGGAGCGAATAAAATCGTCGCCCGAGATCTAATGGAAGCTTTCTATAGGTACATTTTCATATACTGAACATATTATGTTTTTAAAACGGTAATATTATGTTACCTTTTTTAAAACTATACGTATTAATGGCATTAATATTTCTGTTCTATGAGACAAACACACATATTGTATTAAATATCTATCAAAACATAAAAATATGTTATAAAGCAATGGGAGTCGTTTATTATATTATAGTTCCATTGTTGTTTATTTATAGTAGGTATAGAGATAGATTAATAAAATTACTTTTGAATTTAGAAAGTAATTTTGAATTATATATGCGGAGGATCGCAACAAATCGTTATTCTAATTTTAAACCATGCTGGCAACACAAACCAAATTGCAAACAAAACAAATAATATGCAAGAAGATAAATAGGGCCATTATGCATCAAACCTTTGGTATCACGTTCCGTTCGGACACCCGAGGCTAAGATACTGATACAGTGGGGAAATAAAAGCATAATAACGGCTGTTTTCCTTTTTATAGTCTGCTTTACAGACTAGAGACGGTAATAAATGGACGCTCGTATTGTTTACATTTCAGTAAGATCTTGAGGTTAAATTTAGAACGAATTAAGATGAAGAACTTTGATTGTAATTTTTTTCTACAGTAGTTATATTTTTATCTATTGTATATTTTTATAAGACAGCGGCAAAGTCAGAAGTAATGGTTATGAATGTATGTTTGACGATTGCTCCTAAATGAATGAACCAATTGTAACGAATGTGATGTTAAATAGAAATTATACCTTAATGATCTCTTACAGAGGTCTATTGTATTTTTTGAACATTTCTTTGACTGCGTGTATATTGATTAAATAGATATTAGGTATCTAATAAAAACTATTTTAAGTCAAACGCAACATACGTACTTTTTATATTTATTAAATGTAAAAGATTGTTAATAAAATGTTTTGTTTCAACAGATGTTGCCTATACGCCGGAATACACCTCAATGGTATAAATCCTGGCACGACGCCATCACAGTGGAATTTTCAGGTAATTGTTAATATAAATTCAGCTTTATGCCTCAACTGCGAATTGGATATGGAAGTTAAATTAACACATATAAAACAGTGGAAAATTACATTCTTATGCTACATTCCAAAAGAACGATAAATAAATTATGTTCTGAATACTGAATACTATTTAATTACTTATGGTGATAAATTAGCTGGAATAGCAATTAGATGGATTCCAACAACATTTGTATATAATTATTTTAATGAGCTACTTGAAAAATTGTGTTACAAATCCAAGAATTATATTAAACGTTGAATACATCTATTAGGCAGCTTTTCCTTTATAATTGCAATGCTCTTCATAAAAGAATCCTCTATGCTTTTCTAGCGAAAGCAACACAAAGGCCTTTGCAAAAGTATTTTGTTTAGTTAAGTATTATGAGTTATAAATTATACTTTTAGGTAAATTAAAGACATAAGATTAGTAGTACATTTAACAAGCTCTAAATAACCGTCCTTACATTCGTCTTGCATAATTAAAAGTAGCTGATATAAATTAGTGTTTTTTTTATATTTTTTTTATTTAAGGCTAATATATTTCAATTAAAGGTTTAGCTCTGGAAACATAAGATATGTTCCAAAGTAAGAAAGAAAGTTTCTTGTACCTAAAGAATATAAACGTTTGTTTCAAATAACTTCTATAGCGCTTCTATGATGTAAAGCCAGATAGTGTTCTAAAACAATCTTTCAAGCTGTCCCCATTGTTAGAGTTCTTGACATTGAATTTTATTAGGTCGGACCGAGTCCCGGTATTAGAGCGGCCGACGATCTCTGGATGGCGAGATATATTCTCGCTCGCCTCGCCGAAGAGTACGGCACGGTCGCGACGTTCGAGCCCCAACCCATAGAGGATTGGCCCGGGAATGGCACTTTCGTATACTTTTCATCCAAAGATATGAGAGAAGAAGACGGGATCTTGTAAATAAAGCAATATTTATTCAGATTTTGTATAGTGGTAGTAGGTATATGGCGTCATTTCGGCTTTTATATGAGAACGTTGGTGATAGATCGTTTTTGATATGAATGATTGAGTCTAATTAAATATGATTACAGTGTAGCTTTATACGTTTATGTAGATTTATAGATTCTGTTAATAATGTATAGGTCAAACATTAATTATACTTTAATGACCGTTTTCAGCAATGTCCTTTACGGGTATTAATCTCTCTCGAATAATAGTCATTTTATGGGGCTTTACTCCGGTAAACCTTTATTATGACTATACGTTTTAGTTTAAGCATTTTGACTTAAAATACTTGGGCTACGAGAATTATATTCATGGCACACAACTGGTATCAAGAGTTTAACTACGTATACAAGGATTAGATAATGCTGCATAATCGCTATGCAATTCATAGTTAGTGTAAATAGTTGCCCAAAACTTGTACTAGGTATTATTTGAGGTATTTATGTAACAATTTGGTTGTAATTGACTTTAGAAGTACTACAAATTATAAGTTGTATTTAGAATCCCATAACCAGCGTCCAGCTCGTCTCACCACTTAATAGTATAAAAAAAAAACAGTTCTTTGATCAGAATAAAGCTGCATTTTGTTGTTTATTTGACCTTTTACCAAACCTTGAAGAAAGCTATAATAAAATGTTAACGTGTTTAGTATTAGAAGGGTCTTGTTTTAAATATTTCGAAGTCGGTTTATAATTTTTTAATCTATTGCATCTTAATATACTTAACTTTACCTTCATATAACAACTGCAAGCGCACTGGATGAACTGTGAATATATTTTTAAGCTTGCTTTGTGAATTGTAGGGTAATCGAGAGAGCTATCGATAAGCTGGCTCGACGTCACGGTGCCCATATAAATGAATATGACGCGAACAACGGCGCAGATAACGCCAGGCGTCTCACTGGCAAGAATGGCATGCCGAATATTCGAGATTTCACGGCCGGTAAGCAAATTGATAATATTATGGTTGGAGGTTGAGGATAACAGGATAGGATAATATAATAATTGAAACCTTTTTAGTTTATGTCATACGTTGTAAATTCATGGTAAATTTTTTTTTCTTAGTCTACACTAATATTATAAAGAAGTAAAGTTTGTGTGTTTGTTAAATTGTAAGGGGTAATCTCGGGATCTACTGAACCGATTTTAAAAATTCTTTCACTAATAGAAAGCCACATTATTGCTGAGTGTCATAGGCTATATAAAAAACCGAAAAGGATAATTAACATTATGCCTAACAAAGTGGGCACGGGTCAGCTAGTATTTTATATAGATATAGCTTTAATAAAGTTTTATCAAGATATTTCTAGTTCTAAAGCATATATTTGACTTCCTCTAGAGTCTAGGTGGTGAACAAAGACGTATTTTGGTGTCTTAAATTCGTTAGCCTTGGCAAATTGCCAAAATTCAAAATTTTGTAATAATGCCATATTATCTTCAAGCATACGTTGTAATATTATGCTAACTACAAGTTTCCAAGGATGCAAGATTATTATAAAGTTAGTAATAGCATTGAAATAACTAAGACGTTTATCATAAAATATTTCATAGGAAAGTTCGAAAAATAGTTCGACAGCATTACAGAAAGTGCAGTGAATTGCTACTCTAATTTTCTTTGAGCTACAATTTATAATTTGTATTTGTAAGTTTCTAGAAATTGTTTTTAAAACTTAAACCTTAGAACTTTGACTATTCGAACATAAATTTTCCATTATGATAGTAAATAATAGACGCAAGAAAAGCATTTAAACGTTCTTGTGACGGAATAAAGAAGACATCTGGCCTCATGAAGATGTTAATATATGTAATAAAATGCTTATAGATATTAATTAAATGAAGTAAATTCTATACCTCACCTGTTTCGGTTGGCTGGCGACAGGCGAAAATTAAAAGAGCTAAAAGCAAACCTCCAGTAATGGAGTGCCACCGAAAGAAGAAGAAGAAATTCTGTACAACTAGTGAAGTGTTTGAATATTTTCAGTGAAATCCATGAAATATATAGATAGCTACATCTATATATTTATTATACATATGTCAGATAAGTTCATAATATTCATCTCATAATTATATTATTAACATTAACCCAACAAAGCTATATTCTTGGAAAAACATTAATAAACAATAAATAATCGCCATCACGATTTTTATTTCCATTTTTAATTTGTGCAGTAGAAATTTACCGAACAGATGTTTTAGAGTACTTGTAACGAATTCTTACAAATTTTCACTAAGAAGGATTATTTTACAAAGAAACCTTTTAAACTATCCAAACCCTTTTTCATTATGGTGGATGTTGGTCAATGGTTGCGAACTCACGAGCTTGGGTTTGTATTTCTATTAATGCCCTTAAACCCTATAAAATACAATTGTGTGCTTGGATGTGTACTGACTAAGCCTAAAAAAGGATATACTTTCCCATACGCTTTTGTCTCTGTCTGGCTTTTTACTTTTAATAAAACAAAGTGAAATGTACGAACTGCGGAAACTTCCTGTGGTTTTTAACCACAATGGCGAGAGTTTCGATGTTCTTAGTAGCTGCAATGTCACAATATAAACGTGTTTTCGGTGTCTCCTAACGTTAACCTTTTTTTCAAGCGTTTTAATGTATTTTTTGATAAATATCCTTTATGTTCATATAAACTTGGGAAATACTCGTACTTATAATTACTCTTTCCGCATTACTTCGATTGCCTGGCAGAAATTACTGTAATGCAAAAAGATCACCTTGTATACATTTTACTCGTGCTATTCGCATGTCTTTATGTAAAGTTTAATCAGTGTTAATATACAATTAGGCATTTTCAGTAAACAAAGAAGGAAACTCTGTAAATTCGTCTGTACCTTATGAAAACAGTGAGCTACATCGTCTTTGCATTGTACTCATTCTAATTAATTGAAAGTAGAATTTTGTGTCCTTATTATTAATTCAGTAAACGAGGGTCTCCATAAACCCTCCTTTCTGTACCTTTTCCAAAATCTTGACCTAATTCATTTGTCTCTGACAGCTGACCGTGACTTATAGTTGAAATTGTTGTTTATGGACGACTAAGCGATGTTTCTTTCTTTTGTCGTTTAAATTAAAAAAGTTGTCGCCCTTTGGTTTTGATAAATTATTCTTTTAGATATTATTATACAAAGCGGTATATAAAAATATCAAGTTATGTATTATTACATTTTATTATAATCTTTGCTATGTATAGGTAAATAAAAGGAGAATAAATCTGGAAAACTTTAAAGGTGGACAAACCTGAGGGACGTTGCTTCATAATAAAATTAAGGCATACCTAAATTAGAGATGATATTTAATTATAAACTTTATTTTGTGTCTTCAGCCCTTAAATGAGGGTTTCTTGCCTTTGGGTGATTTGTCCAGTGTTTAATTAATTAATCAACTGACCTTTTCACTCATTATTTTAAAGAAACGTTCCAAAAGGTTTTTCTCCGTAAAAATCAGTATTGAGACTTTTCAGCAACAATCATTAACGAGGTTTATTTTTAGAACAGTCTTATATTTACGATGCCTTGTTTAATGACTGCGAAGAAATTATCTTAAGAAAAAGTTAAATGTGCATTAGTAGTTCAGATGATAGAGTATAGTATAGAAAAAACACACGTCATGTCATCTCACGTATCGAAGTAACAAGGTTGTGCAATTTTTAGTTTTAGAAGTTAAAAGTCGACATTTTCGTAGTGACTCGAACCGCTAAATACAAATGGTTTTTTAAGACCTTGATATAGGCAGTTTTTTCGGAAAGTTTGTTTTCCGTATTTAGGTATGCTAGTACGAAGGCCCAACTAACAAATTCGCCAATAAAATATTTGCATAAAAACGTGACAGTTATTGCAAAAACTCGACAAAGAAAATTGTCAACGTGTATGCTGACATAGAATATCTTGGAGAAATATTACGTTTTCATTGTACCTACTCTTGTCAGCTGAAACATAGAATATTATCGAATAGTATGTATAACCTGTAACCTATTGATGTGTTTATTGCGTGTCTTTCTTAACTAATTTTAATACTGAGAATACCGTAACATACATATACTTTTCTAAAATGTATTTTTAAAAATTGAAAAGCAATAATACGTTTTGGTCGAAATAATAATTACAAAACATAGTATATCATTATGCTATCCTGTTTACCCCAAATTATTTTGAGCAATAAATAAAAATTCATCCAGGCATATTTTTTCACCGAATCTTTACCCTTTGATCACATTTTTCGCCGTAATGTTTTAATTTAAGACGCTGAATATTTAATTTATGTTAATGACATGTCGTATTTTTAAGTTGTTTGATTATTACAAAACGATTATAATTTATTACTTTTTAGTGAAAAAATCCTTTCTTTTTGTGTTATTTCGATATTGTACTGACCAAACTCCACTCACCACTGTAACGATTCTTATCTTGGTTTATTTGTAAATCCTATCAACTCCTCAAATAATTTCAGGTTTAATGCTTTTACCTTTAAATCAGATTGCACGCAAATATTGCAACGTTGAATTTTTTATTTCGTCTTAATATGAATTATTGTCGTGTGAACTATAATTTTATAAAGCAACGATGCATGTAATATCTAGGACATACTCGTGTGATGTTTTATTGAATTCTGATATTTGATTTATTCCAATATAAGATACATACTTCAAATCGGAGATCTTACTGGCTTATCATCCGAAAATGTGTTTTCATCTATAACATGTTTTATATTTAACATTTTATATCATACTTGCTACTTAAAAGATAAATATGTTGGATATTAAATGTACGCATTTAATATTTGTTATTACTGACTAGAACAACATGAACGAAGGGTAGCAGAATTTTTGTTAATATAGCTAGCGGTCAGTACGGATTTAATGCCGGTTAGTATAAAGTAGTACTTTGTTACAGGTGTCGCAAATCGCAGCTGCTGTGTAAGAATACCGCGGCAAGTGTCTGAAGACAAGAGAGGGTATTTGGAGGATCGCCGGCCAGCCGCCAACGCCGACCCCTACCGGATAGTATGCATAATGCTGAGAACATGCATATTTGATGAATAGCCCAAATTTCCGTTCGCCAATTTTTCTAAAAGTTTGTTTCAGACGAGATTTTTGTTTAATAAAGATTTTAAAGAAATTTGGTTTTTGTATTACTATAAAGTGGACTTACATTTGATACTGATTTTAATATACTGGCGGTTATATACATATATAGCTACGTTAGATCTTTAATCGATTAATAAAAGAAAATGTAGATAAAGTACCTATTTTGAAAAATCCGTTCTAAAGATTTCAGAGACTACATTCACTAAATTTCTAACCACAAATTCAAAATGTTTATCTCTCTATAATAAGATTAGATTTATAATATCAAATCAAATGAATGAATTTTACACATTGTTAAAAGCTTAGCTTTTCGGTAAAAATCTGGTTTAAGTGATGTTTGATAAACAAATACAGAACAAAATTATTTAAATCTACAACAAAGCCTAGACTTACTTGATTCTCTTTTAATAATTAATCAAGTTCTCAAGTTAAATGTAAAACAAATTGTTCTAAAGCATTGGCGATAATTAGAAATTCAATTGTCCTATTTGGGAAATATTTGTTCGTTTGCAATGAATAAATTGTGAGCCATTTGCCGTGACACTGGCATTACTTTAACAGTATAATTTAAGGAATTCAATCTAAATTAACATCTTAATGTGAAACACGATAAGACTCTATTAACGACAACGATATCACTATAATTTATATATTTAATATGCCCGACATTTATTGAAATAGTGAGACATGTTTTATTTATATTTATATAACATTTTAATTATATAACAAAGAAAAGGTTTTGTTTTTGTCCGTTATAATCTATCAGTAAAAAATAGCCATCGGAAAATATTAGGATCTCAAGAAAACTGTACTTACTCTCCATATATAGTTCACACGTTTTGAAATACGTAATGAGTACTACAAGAATCTATTGTGTATGTTAATAAAATATTACACTATTGCGTTAAATAAACAAAGCTATTAATCTAGTGATAGAAAAACTGCTTCAGGGGTTTTCCCTCGGGCATAAGACGCCGTTATTGCATAGTACGAATACATTTTAATAAAATGCTAGTTATAACATATTTTCTTTTACTTCTAAATTACATTTACATTGTTATAATGACTAGAATAATGTGCTGTGTTTGTATATGCTGTTTGTAGTTTAGAAAGGTCAAAGATACCTCTTGCACTCGGCTAATATTGAGCTGCCTCCATTATTTTCATTGTACTTGTATTTTCAGTGTAAATAAATAAATAAAGTGTTCCAATGATAATAATTAATACTCAGAAATGTGAGATATATACAGCCTATCTTAGTCGATTTGAAGGTACATTAACTCAATACAGTTCTTGTCTTTATCCGAATAAGAGTAAAAAAAGCGTGTAATTTGATAAAAAATACACCTAATGGTTTAAGGGTCGTAGTTCGTACAAATATTTGCAAAGTCTTGAGGAGAGTATAGGATTACTAAAGTGGGTGTAGGATCCGGTGGCTTCTCAGCACTCGCCCTCCAAATGCCTTAAAGCTTGACCTTTAGTCTGAATTAAACGGTTGTGTGGGTTTCTTTAAATTAACTAGAGATATGTAACATTATAGTTTTGAGCCTAATAATAAAAGTAATTGATCCTATAAATTGCTTTTTGATATTCTCATATTAAATATTTGAAAAGATATAAGATCATTGACAGTACCGGGTTTCTATTTGAATTATTCCGAACGGTCTCAAAGGACGTTATGTATAAATCAAAATTAACGAAAGGAAGGTTCCTTACATTCCATTAAGCAATTTGTCAGAAAATATGGAAATGATTGAGTCTTTTTGGATTCATTATTGGAGTATGCTCGAGATTGCCGTTTTAATTAAAAGAGCATTTTTATACGATAATAGGGAAATTTGTTCTCTTAGTAAAGATTATGGAAGTATCGACAAACAGTATGGTTTATTAAAAACGTGTTAGGCTTAAATATTTATGGGCGAGGGTTCATATCGGCGATCCACGCACGTTCCAGTATGTTTGTGTAAACTGTTTACAATAAATCAAACAGTTACTTATACTCTGTAGCATTGATTTTGCCCTTCACCGTTTCGTGTTCTACTATTGACCCAATACTAAGCTATTTCCAGCACGATCTCAGTATTGATATAAGATTTGAGCAGGCTTTTGTTTCATTTTGTTTTAGCCTATGAGTCTATGTGGATGTAGCTCGTACAGGATTAGATCAATTCGAAATCAAATGTAAAATTTAATATTCGTTTTATAAAAAAAATATGATTATTTCTCGGGATCTGTCATTTTACATATAGTCTTAATCTGAGTCTTTATTTCATTAAAATAAAACGACTTGCGTAAATAATTAATAGTTTATTCTCTCTTTACATCCAATTAACTATCTTATTCTATATTTACACCTTATTATCACATACGATATCTGTAAATTCTACGATATTACTGTTAGGAAATATATACAATTCACTGACTCTTTCATCCCCAATTGGCATATCGTCTTCACTGGAAATCCGTTTAGTTTTTCTTTTGGACGTAGACGACATATTGTATCTGTTTCCATTTCTATACGCCTCGAAATCGCTTTTTGCCTTCAGCTGGTAATGATTTTCAATATTGTTCTCTTTGTTTTGGTTTCGTGAGCAGTTGCAAGAATTCCTTGTGACCTTCAACGTGTCCATTGGTGGGACGTTCAGAGACTTGCGTGTGTTGTAAATACTTCTCTCAGTTGTCGACCGAATAGATAATACCCGAGTCCTATAAGATTGTCCATCCTAGAACATATAGAATTATGTTAGTGTCCGTTATCTTATTCAGTAGCTGTAGTATCCTTTTTTGTAGTGAGGAAATCCTCAAAGGATACCCATGGACCTCGGGGAAAGAATACTCCACCCCTAACTGTATTACCCTGCGATGTCAATATACGGGATATTGTATGTCAGATATAAATTGGGGACACAGACAAATAAGCAATAGTTACAGATATGCTACAACTAACTACAACAACTATATAACTATATAATAACTATATACAGATTACAGATAAAATAGATATTTCAAAGAGAAACATTATACTGTCAATTAATATAATATTACGGCGCACTGTCCTGGCTAATTGATTGAAAACTAATATGCTGGGTGAGATTGAAGACCTCGACCAACGTAACACAGTCGCTAGTATAGCTTTGTATCAAGTGAAATTAGTGAAGCGTAGGAGAGTTCTTTACTTAACACGCCAAACTAGTTATATAAGTTTAATGTATACAGTAACGAAAGGTCAAACAATAAGTCTTTATCGTTTAAAAATGTAACTTAAAGTCGTTAAGAAAATAGAAACATTCTTAATTCAAAAAAATGTAGTCTTACAGGCATAAAAAACAAAATCGATTCAAGGGAATTTTGAGTGTTGGAAATGTTTTAGCAAGGGCAAAGCACAAATTTAAAAAGTACAGTAGGTACTTGCATGTAAAAAAAGAAAAATACCTCATAGCTGTCATTATTTAATCTGCTTCGTTTTTGGCCAAACGTAAAGCGTTGTTTGAATTCCTTCTTAAATTTTTCCTGAAAAAAAGTACTTCATCAAAACACGATTCATATCCCTTAACCTTAATTCTAGATAAAAAATTGTTTATCTTCATACTAACTAACTGAATCTAAATCTAATTTGATATAGATACGAGTACTAATCTTATTATTAGTTCAGATCCCCTGCAAAAGTACTAATAATTGTATTTCAATAGTGACTATTTTTTATTTATTTTGCATTAAAAAAATAAATTTAAATGCGGCGTTCATCGGGGATACTTTTCAATTACTTATGTGTCGATCTCGTAGCAATTTTTCCAATAGCATAAACAATAATTTCTTTTTAACGTGCGATTCAATAGTTCATTTCGATGATTAAAGCGCGAATAACAGTAACGTTATTGAAAAATCTCATTTATTAGGATAGATATCGTGTTTTTTTTCGTCAAATGTACTTTTATTTAATATACCTACGTATAAGTTTTCATTTAATTGACGTCTAATAATTTAACAGATCGTGTTTCTTTAACGTTATGTAAAAATTAAATATTTCTCCGTCAGTAAACTAAATTAAGTTAGCAATCACTGGGGTGTTACAATGATCCCAACAGAAACCCGCACGCGGCGTCTTACAATGTGAACTCTATTACAGACGCTATAAGTTAGTAAAAAAATTATCACAATTATTTCTTTAATGTTAATCTCTCTTTATAAATAGTAAGCAATGAAACAATATATCATTTAACGCTTGAAGATTCTCTTCGCTGTTTATCATGGCAACCCGATAGTGTCAAGAAGGATAAACTCAGGCGAATTCTAGCAAATGCTTCTACGTAATTCATTTTATTCCGTTTGATTTTGCCTAAGTGTCTGGACGTATAGATAAGGATTTTTTGATCCGAATAAAACACTCCTTCGTGTATGGTATGTTAAAGATTCAATAAAAACTTCTAGAACATTCAATTAACTAGGTTTACCAAAGAGTATGTTGTTGTTTGAATTACACTTTGTTAATATATGATTTCTGAAAATATTTAAGTCGCTTAACTACGGATGACGCGAGCCAGCGAATTGATTATATCGTAGACATATTCTTATTGAAGTTTGATTATTGGGGAGAGTGATACACGATCCTTCTTACGTAATTAATATTAAATACAAAGCTAATACTCACGTTGTATATGGCATAAATAAAAGGGTTATAACAAGAGTTACTCATAGCGAGCCAGTCGAAGCAAAAGAATAGAACGTTTATATATTTGTACCTGAAATTAAAAATATATTTAATTGCATAGAAGTAGCAGTTTACTTAGAGCATCTATATAAAAAACTTTAAATACTTATTTTTTACTTTAGTCTGAAGTTCCTATGAATAATTACTTACTCATTAATAGATGGAAAGAATGTTTGAAGTAATAAGTAACTTTGCAGAGGGAGCCAGCATATTGCAAACAACGCCACCACTAAAACCAACATTTTTATCACCTAAAAAAATGTTTACATTAGTACGGAAAACACTAGCGGGGAAATTTTATCCATGCACTTATAAACCCATCTATAAAATAGCCAATTTTAGCGTCATACAATTTTTCCATTGCGACAAGAAATACAAAAGACTTCTGTACTTCGACATTATGAATTCTATCAAAATAACGCGGCTTGAGGACTAGACTTTGTCGGACGTCTTCTTAAATTTAATATGTTTGCGTATTATGGCTTAATAGGGTCCAATACACTAACTTTTCTACGTAATTCTATAATAACACGCAAGTATAGATGAATGAAACTACTCGTACTTAGAATAAAATATATGTGTTCTTATAATTATAAGACATACCCTCTTTTTATTTTTCATATGATTAGCATCTCTGATTTCTTGCGCATTTCCCGGTGCTCTTGCACCCCACAGCTTCATAGCCATATGAGCATATGCGAATGTTATCACACATAACGGTATTACATACTGAAAAAAATTCATACATATACTACTATAAAAAACAAATTGTCGAATGAATTAGCGACTAGATTTGTTCGTAGGTAAATCACCTATTTTATAATGTATTTTGGCTTTTTTATAAGTTAAAAAACTCAAACCAATGTAGTAATTTAATAGCCTATTTGATAAATTAACCTCCTATTAAATATTTTTAGAATAAATTGTCAATAACAGATTGAAAGAAAACTAGCCAAATCCTTAAATTCCTCCTTAGTAATTTTTAACTATTAGATATGGTTTACTAAAATTTCATTATAATAAGTGGAAATCCAAGCGCGCTTCTCACTTGACCTCACATTGAAATCACCGCAATCTCCAGTCTATTATTAAATTCGCTAACGGAAAATATTAAACCCTTACTCACTTGAAAAATATACAGCAAAAGGCGATATATGGCCAGTGAATTGGAGCCGAAATCACTCGCCGTACAAAACGGCTTTTCATAAAATAACTTTGAAACTGTAATTAAAAAATTTATAACGATAAGTATCAATTTGGACTGTGATGACAGTCTTAAAGATGTTTAAGATTAACGACTTGACTTTTGATATTGGAACAACTTTTATAAAAGAATTATCAGTAGAGATATTTCGAATTATTTTTTGAGGGTAATTGCTTGACTATAATAATACTATAATAGTTATGATTTCCGGTAACATATTGTGGTATACTG